>CAVMKG010000112.1:5000-7500 GCA_963682025.1 Cordilura impudica | reverse complement strand
ATAAATTATAAATTATAAATTATAAATTATAAATTATAAATTATAAATTATAAATTATAAATTATAAATTATAAATTATAAATTATAAATTATAAATTATAAATTATAAATTATAAATTATAAATTATAAATTATAAATTATAAATTATAAATTATAAATTATAAATTATAAATTATAAATTATAAATTATAAATTATAAATTATAAATTATAAATTATAAATTATAAATTATAAATTATAAATTATAAATTAAAAATTAAAAATTAAAAATTATAAATTAAAAATTAAAAATTAAGAATTAAAAATTAAAAGTTAAAAATTAAAAATTAAAAATTAAAAATAAAAATTAAAAATTAAAAATTAAAAATTAAAAATTAAAAATTAAAAATTAAAAATTAAAATTTAAAAATTAAAATTAAAAATTAAAAATTAAAAATTAAAAATTAAAAATTAAAAATTAAAAATTAAAAATTAAAAATTAAAAATTAAAAATTAAAAATTAAAAATTAAAAATTAAAAATTAAAAATTAAAAATTAAAAATTAAAAATTAAAAATTAAAAATTAAAAATTAAAAATTAAAAATTAAAAATTAAAAATTAAAAATTAAAAATTAAAAATTAAAAATTAAAAATTAAAAATTAAAAATTAAAAATTAAAAATTAAAAATTAAAAATTAAAAATTAAAAATTAAAAATTAAAAATTAAAAATAAAAAATAAAAAAAAATTAAAAATTAAAAATTATAAATTAAAAATTATAGATTATAAATTATAAATTAAAATTTAAAAATTATAAATTATAAATTATAAATTATAAATTATAAATTATAAATTATAAATTATAAATTATAAATTATAAATTATAAATTATAAATTATAAATTATAAATTATAAATTATAAATTATAAATTATAAATTATAAATTATAAATTATAAATTATAAATTATAAATTATAAATTATAAATTATAAATTATAAATTATAAATTATAAATTATAAATTATAAATTATAAATTATAAATTATAAATTATAAATTATAAATTATAAATTATAAATTATAAATTATAAATTATAAATTATAAATTATAAATTATAAATTATAAATTATAAATTATAAATTATAAATTAAAAATTAAAAATTAAAAATTAAAAATTAAAAATTAAAAATTATAAATTAAAAATTAAAAATTAAGAATTAAAAATTAAAAGTTAAAAATTAAAAATTAAAAATTAAAAATTAAAAATTAAAATTAAAAATTAAAAATTAAAAATTAAAAATTAAAAATTAAAATTTAAAAATTAAAAATTAAAAATTAAAAATTAAAAATTAAAAATTAAAAATTAAAAATTAAAAATTAAAAATTAAAAATTAAAAATTAAAAATTAAAAATTAAAAATTTAAAATTAAAAATTAAAAATTAAAAATTAAAAATTAAAAATTAAAAATTAAAAATTAAAAATTAAAAATTAAAAATTAAAAATTAAAAATTAAAAATTAAAAATTAAAAATTAAAAATTAAAAATTAAAAATTAAAAATTAAAAATTAAAAATTAAAAATTAAAAATTAAAAATTAAAAATTAAAAATTAAAAATTAAAAATTAAAAATTAAAAATTAAAAATTAAAAATTAAAAGTTAAAAGTTAAAAATTAAAAATCAAAAATTAAAAATTAGAAATTAAAAATTAAAAATTAAAAATTTAAAATTAAAAATTAAAAATTAAAAATTAAAAACTAAAAATTAAAAATTAAAAATTAAAAATTAAAAATTAAAAATTAAAAATTAAAAATTAAAAATTAAATATTAAAAATTAAAAATTAAAAATTAAAAATTAAAAATAAAAAATTAAAAATTAAAAATTAAAAATTAAAAACTAAAAATTAAAAATTTAAAATTTAAAATTATAAATTATAAATTATAAATTAAAAATTAAAAATTAAAAATTAAAAACCAAAAATTAAAAATTAATAATAAAAAATTAAAAAGTGAAAATTAAAAATTAAAATTTAAAAATTAAAAATTAAAAATTAAAGATTAAAATTAAAATTAAAAATTAAAAATTAAAAATTAAAAATTAAAAGTTAAAAATTAAAAATTAAAAATCAAAAATTAAAAATTAGAAATTAAAAATTAAAAATTTAAAATTTAAAATTAAAAATTAAAAATTAAAAACTAAAAATTAAAAATTAGTAATTAAAAATTAAAAATAAAAAATTAATAATTAAAAATTAAAAATTAAAATTAAAAATTAAAATTTAAAATTTAAAATTTAAAATTTAAAATTTAAAATTTAAAATTTAAAATTTAAAATTTAAAATTTAAAATTTAAAATTTAAAATTATAAATTATAAATTAAAAATTAAAAATTAAAAACCAAAAATTAAAAATTAATAATAAAAAATTAAAAAGTGAAAATTAAAAATTAAAAATTAAAATTTAAAAATTAAAAATTAAAGATTAAAATTAAAATTAAAAATTAAAAATTAAAAATTAAAAATT
>CAVMKG010000111.1:0-35000 GCA_963682025.1 Cordilura impudica | reverse complement strand
TATATTATATTATATTATATTATATTATATTATATTATATTATATTATATTATATTATATTATATTATATTATATTATATTATATTATATTATATTATATTATATTATATTATATTATATTATATTATATTATATTATATTATATTATATTATATTATATTATATTATATTATATTATATTATATTATATTATATTATATTATATTATATTATATTATATTATATTATATTATATTATATTATATTATATTATATTATATTATATTATATTATATTATATTATATTATATTATATTATATTATATTATATTATATTATATTATATTATATTATATTATATTATATTATATTATATTATATTATATTATATTATATTATATTATATTATATTATATTATATTATATTATATTATATTATATTATATTATATTATATTATATTATATTATATTATATTATATTATATTATATTATATTATATTATATTATATTATATTATATTATATTATATTATATTATATTATATTATATTATATTATATTATATTATATTATATTATATTATATTATATTATATTATATTATATTATATTATATTATATTATATTATATTATATTATATTATATTATATTATATTATATTATATTATATTATATTATATTATATTATATTATATTATATTATATTATATTATATTATATTATATTATATTATATTATATTATATTATATTATATTATATTATATTATATTATATTATATTATATTATATTATATTATATTATATTATATTATATTATATTATATTATATTATATTATATTATATTATATTATATTATATTATATTATATTATATTATATTATATTATATTATATTATATTATATTATATTATATTATATTATATTATATTATATTATATTATATTATATTATATTATATTATATTATATTATATTATATTATATTATATTATATTATATTATATTATATTATATTATATTATATTATATTATATTATATTATATTATATTATATTATATTATATTATATTATATTATATTATATTATATTATATTATATTATATTATATTATATTATATTATATTATATTATATTATATTATATTATATTATATTATATTATATTATATTATATTATATTATATTATATTATATTATATTATATTATATTATATTATATTATATTATATTATATTATATTATATTATATTATATTATATTATATTATATTATATTATATTATATTATATTATATTATATTATATTATATTATATTATATTATATTATATTATATTATATTATATTATATTATATTATATTATATTATATTATATTATATTATATTATATTATATTATATTATATTATATTATATTATATTATATTATATTATATTATATTATATATATTATATTATATTATTTATATTATATTATATTATATTATATTATATTATATTATATTATATTATATTATATTATATTATATTATATTATATTATATTATATTATATTATATTATATTATATTATATTATATTATATTATATTATATTATATTATATTATATTATATTATATTATATTATATTATATTATATTATATTATATTATATTATATTATATTATATTATATTATATTATATTATATTATATTATATTATATTATATTATATTATATTATATTATATTATATTATATTATATTATATTATATTATATTATATTATATTATATTATATTATATTATATTATATTATATTATATTATATTATATTATATTATATTATATTATATTATATTATATTATATTATATTATATTATATTATATTATATTATATTATATTATATTATATTATATTATATTATATTATATTATATTATATTATATTATATTATATTATATTATATTATATTATATTATATTATATTATATTATATTATATTATATTATATTATATTATATTATATTATATTATATTATATTATATTATATTATATTATATTATATTATATTATATTATATTATATTATATTATATTATATTATATTATATTATATTATATTATATTATATTATATTATATTATATTATATTATATTATATTATATTATATTATATTATATTATATTATATTATATTATATTATATTATATTATATTATATTATATTATATTATATTATATTATATTATATTATATTATATTATATTATATTATATTATATTATATTATATTATATTATATTATATTATATTATATTATATTATATTATATTATATTATATATATATTATATTATATTATATTATATTATATTATATTATATTATATTATATTATATTATATTATATTATATTATATTATATTATATTATATTATATTATATTATATTATATTATATTATATTATATTATATTATATTATATTATATTATATTATATTATATTATATTATATTATATTATATTATATTATATTATATTATATTATATTATATTATATTATATTATATTATATTATATTATATTATATTATATTATATTATATTATATTATATTATATTATATTATATTATATTATATTATATTATATTATATTATATTATATTATATTATATTATATTATATTATATTATATTATATTATATTATATTATATTATATTATATTATATTATATTATATTATATTATATTATATTATATTATATTATATTATATTATATTATATTATATTATATTATATTATATTATATTATATTATATTATATTATATTATATTATATTATATTATATTATATTATATTATATTATATTATATTATATTATATTATATTATATTATATTATATTATATTATATTATATTATATTATATTATATTATATTATATTATATTATATTATATTATATTATATTATATTATATTATATTATATTATATTATATTATATTATATTATATTATATTATATTATATTATATTATATTATATTATATTATATTATATTATATTATATTATATTATATTATATTATATTATATTATATTATATTATATTATATTATATTATATTATATTATATTATATTATATTATATTATATTATATTATATTATATTATATTATATTATATTATATTATATTATATTATATTATATTATATTATATTATATTATATTATATTATATTATATTATATTATATTATATTATATTATATTATATTATATTATATTATATTATATTATATTATATTATATTATATTATATTATATTATATTATATTATATTATATTATATTATATTATATTATATTATATTATATTATATTATATTATATTATATTATATTATATTATATTATATTATATTATATTATATTATATTATATTATATTATATTATATTATATTATATTATATTATATTATATTATATTATATTATATTATATTATATTATATTATATTATATTATATTATATTATATTATATTATATTATATTATATTATATTATATTATATTATATTATATTATATTATATTATATTATATTATATTATATTATATTATATTATATTATATTATATTATATTATATTATATTATATTATATTATATTATATTATATTATATTATATTATATTATATTATATTATATTATATTATATTATATTATATAATATTATATTATATTATATTATATTATATTATATAATATTATATTATATTATATTATATTAATTTTTATAATATAATACCAAAATTTGCCAAGAGAAGTTAACGTACAGTAATGCCAAAATATGCCAAAATATGCCAAGAGAAGTTAACGTACAGTAAAAGTAAAGTTGATTGTCCACGCATAACTTTCCTCAAACCCAACGAATTTGCCAAGAGAAGTTAACGTACAGTAATGCCAAAATATGCCAAGATAAGTTAACGTACAGTAAAAGTAAAGTTGATTATCCACCCAACGAATTTAAGCAGTTAATAGCTCAAAAGAAGGAGCTTGATCCACTGAGTGTTCTTAGACCTATGTCAACAGCCTACGTTAATTAGAACTCTAGTTATAGAGGTTTGAGAGAAGAAAAATATTGAAAAAAATCTTGAATGCAAAGTTTATTCATAAATTCTTTTAATATATAAGATTTTGTTATTTTGGGAAATTCTTAAACCTTTAATAATAACCCGTTCTGTTTCTTTTTCTTAAGCACTGTTTAGACGCAACGATTTTGCTTCGATTTTCATATATGTAAAACAAAATCCATCTAAAATTGAATCAATATCCACAAATTGAAGCAATTTGCGTCTACACACACCAATTTCCTTTCGATATTGATGCAATGTCCATGTAAAATCGTTGTCTCTAAACGGCGCTTTATTCACACTGTCATTCAATTTTTTAAAAAACACCGTTAGTTTTCTATCTTGTTATTCATAATTGTCTCAAACTTTAGTGGTTGTGGTTATTTTATACTTAACAATTCGGTGAATTCCCGATCGTATATTTATTTAATAAATAAATCATCAGTTATCAGCAATTGCTATAACTAATTGCGTTGTGAAAGATTTTTGTATGTAAAAATATTTAAAAAAAAAAGGAAGTACTATATAAGTAAGATAAACCTTTATAATAAATTTAGGGTAAGAAGTTGTTTTATTATAAATTTAGTTTTTAAAATAATGATTGAGTTTGAAATAACTAAAAAGCATTAGCATTAAATAAAGCAAAAGCATTAGCACATTTAGAATTAGAATTAGCACTAGATGGAATTAGAATTAGCGGCTCAATAAAAAAAGCATTATTGACTGAACTAAATTTCGGTAGTTGTGGAATGTTGAGGTATGTATGTTGAGGTTGCTAAAATAATAAGAACATTAAAACCACTCCGGATTACAATTGAAACTCTTAGCCGAGAAGATTCTACACTATTATCTGCTGAAGGAGCTCTCAGGTTTTTGTTTACAACTTTGAAAAAATTAAACACGAATTTAAGCCGAGAACTCCTTAACGCAGTTAGGGAGGAAATGTCTAAAAGGAGGGATTATACTTTAGTATCTGTTATTAGGTTCCCACAGAATTCTGATTGTATGTCACATAAACAAAATGATAGTTTTTTTGACATGGCACCAAGACAAGAGATGTGTAAATTGGCTAAATCTATATCATCTAGAATTTTTAAAACTAAAAACAGTGATAATGATAATACTGAAGAAACTGGTGAAACTGAAAATATTGAAGAATGTCAAGATCGACAACAAATAAACTAACAAAAAGGTCAAAATTTACTTTTTGTATTATAGTTACGGCCTTTTACTTAAAAACTACTATCTTGCCATAAATTTGTTTTCATAAAAAAAAAAATTCAAGTGTATTTTTCAGCTTGATTCTAACATTCGGGTATTAAGTTTAAAGTAGTTTTTGTTTTATGATGTTCTTTGATTCTCCTGTAAAAAAATGGCGATATGTAGTTTTCGAGAGATATTACAAACCCAGTGTAATACTTAAAAAAATATGTTTTTATATACAGCCCTGTTCTTGAAACGTTGTTATTTGAATAAGAATGAATTTGAAATAACGTGAAATTGAAATTTTGGGTTTCTTGAAAACACAAATTTTATATTTTCGAAGAATTTTTCGAAATCATATTTTTTATTATCAAATGACATGAAACATATGGTTTAGCTTCAGAGCCATATGTTATCTAGAAACCGAGGTGCCATATGGTTCTTTAGTCACCTGACGATCTAGAAAGAGATGAAGAAAGTAGTAACTTCATAGTAAAAGATTAAAGTCAAATTTTAAACACCATTGGGGCTTATTTAGAGTCAATTCACTCCTTCAAAGAAATCGATCCTCAAAATAGAGTGCATATTGATGTGGATACTTATTTCAAAACTTTTTTTGGAAAGAAAAAATGAATATGAAACTAATCTATCATCTCTTTTAACATTTACGGATAATTTCAAGGCTAACCAGATTAATGAATATATAAAAATAAAATTATTTTATAACGCATAATTCGCTGTTATACATTTTTAAAAGTTTGAGAAAAAAAACTTTCTTCAGGCTTAGATAATATCCCAAATATTGTATTAAAAAATATTCCTGATGTAATGGTCCGTGAATATTGCACTCTTTTTAATAACATGCTAAACAATTCATATTTCCCCCAAGCATGGAAAGTAGCGAAAGTCGTAATTTTGCCCAAAAAAAATAAGGATACAAGTAAGCTAAAAAATCTCCGTGCTATTAGTTTACTACCAAATATTAGTAAAGTTTTTGAAATTTGCGTAAACAATAATTTAGTTAAATTCTGTGAAAAAAATCAATTAAATAATGAGAGACAATTCGGATTCAAATACAAACACTCGACAATTCATGCAACACATCTGCTTGTCTCAGATATTCATTGGAACCTCAATAATTCCTTGTGTACAGGTGCCTGTTTGATTGATTTCGAAAAGGCGTTTGATAGGATATGGATACCGGCATTAATTTACAAATTATTGAAATACAACATACCTATGCATTTAATAATACTATTACACAACATGATATACAACAAATCTTTTTTAGTCGGCAATAGGAAACAAATAAGTACAAAAACATTTATGGCAGTAAATGGTCTTCAACAAGGAACAGTGAATTCCCCAATTCTATTTAATCTCTTTATATTTGATTTATTAACGAAAATTGATAATATCATTGCTTTTGCAGATGATATTATAATATACCACGCCGATAATAAAATAGAGAAAATTAATAATGTATTACAAACATACTTTAATATAGTTGAAAAATACGCTATAGACTGGCAAATGAAAATTAATTTTAAAAATGTGAAACCATTCTCTTCCGTCCGCCAGTAGGAAAATGTAATCACAACATAAGAACAAAATGGAAAGATTTTGGTATAAAAGCAAATACCAATATATGTATACCCAACAAACAAGTCGTAAAATACTTGGGAATTTATCTAGATAAGTTTTTATATTTCAATTCTCATATAAATACACAAATAATTAAAGCAAGAAATGCATTTTTCATGTACAAAAAACTGTTTTATTCACAATACATCAATTCTAGAGTCAAGGTCTTACTATATCAATCACTAATTAGACCTATTATAACATACGGTTGCCAAATCTGGTTTAACATTTCTCCATCATATATGGAGAAAATTCGAGTTTTTGAAAGAAAATGTCTAAGATCATGCACATCCCTGTATAGATCTCCAAATAGCGATTATGTAAAATACATATCAAATCAAAAATTATACAATGCAGCAAAAATAAGTAGAATAGACAATTTTATTATTCATATAATTAGAAATTATATTGCAAAGAGCTCTGTATGCTATGAAAATAATTTAATTATGTCAACATATTACAGTGACGAAAGATACATACAAAAAACCCTCCAAAGTGGATATGTACCACCTGAAGCTTTTGTATACCTCGACATTAAAGGATTTATCCAAAATGAAATAGGCATACCTATATTTTACCATATATATAGGAGAGCCAATAAAAAAGCTATCTATTGCAATCAAATCACACTTGATAATACTAGGTATGATACAAGTATTTATTCAGGTGATAAAAACATTTTTCCAAACATAAATAAAAAAAAATTTTGGTGGCTTAAGTAAAATCTCCCCTTCCTACTTTTACCCCTTGACTGAACCTTTTATTACATAAATATAGAAGTGACCTTTTTTTTTAAAATTTTTTTGTTACATTATATCATATCGATTATACTTATGTATATAAAATAAATCTTATGTATATAAAAAATATATCTAAAACTTCAGATAGAATTAGTGTACTTGAGAGCCCGATTATGGGACTATATATAATAATAATTTATAGTTACTATTTGTTTATTTATAGTTCTAAATACTTACACGAATTTTCTTTAAATAAACACTTAAAAAAAAAAAAAAAAAATTCATTCAATTAAAAATGACTTTTCTATTTTTAAAAAGTTAGGCATCACCAAAAAAAATTTCGATATTCAAATAAATTGGATTTGACTGGCATCACTACTGTTTCGAACATATGCAAAAAAATAAAAATATGTGATTTGATGAAAAAAATTTTTTTAATTCCTTTATTTGCAATAATTAGTGCATAAAGAATCTATGTTATAATTGAAAAAATTATAATGGAAAATAGATTGTGTAAATAAAAAGTTTTTATTATAGTTATAGAACAGCATCATCGCAAAAAGTGTGTTTTATTAATATCGACCACTTATTACGAGTTTTTTTTTTTAAATCAGCGCAAAATGTAGACGTTTTTTAAAATCGTTTTTTTTTTATAAATTTAATGTCTAATTTTTTTAAAATAATGACAAGGTTCAATAAAAAACATGTTAGAGTTTAAATATCAATTATTTGTTTTATCTCTTAAGACCTGCTTAGTAGAAAAAAAGGGAATTTGTTTTGATTTCACAAAGCCTTTTCTATGTGAATTAAAACGAGAAAAAATATTCTTATTGAAATTAGAGAACAGCAAAAAACTCGTAGATTTAAGAATTTTTTCATTTACGAGTTTTTTTTTGTGATAGTGGTTTCAAGAACAGGGGTGATAGCGTTCTGACTATTTTGGTGAAACTCTAATGATATTTTCTGAAATTCAATTCATATTTTCTGAATTAAATTTAATAATTTCTGAAATACATTTGATGTTTTCTGAAATACATTTGATATTTTCTGAAATACATTTGATAATTTCAGAAATAAATTTAATATTTTCTGAAATCCATTTGATGTGTTCTGAAATACAATTAAAATTTTCTGAAATACATTTGATGGTTTCTGAAATACATTTGATAATTTCTGAAATACATTTGATGTTTTCTGAAATACAGTTGATATTTTCTGAATTACATTTGGTGAAATACATTTGATACAATTGATACTTTCTGAAACACAATTGATATTTTGTGAAAGTCAATTGATGTTTTCTGAAACGCAATTGATACTTTCTGAAACACGATATTTTCTGAAAATTTGTTGATATTTTCTGAAACACAATTGATACTTTCTGAAATTCAATTGATGTTTTCTAAAATTCAGTTGATACTTTCTGAAAATCAATTGTTGTTTTCTGAAATACAATTGATACTTTCTGAAATACAATTGATATTTTCTGAAAATCAATTGTTGTTTTCTGAAATACAATTGATACTTTCTGAAATACAATTGATATTTTCTGAAATACAATTGGAAAAGGTGTAGTAATTAAAGAAAGAGCTTAGTTTATTTTTGACTTCTTCAAAGTTTTCCTAGTATTTAGCTTTTTAAACTCACAGCACACCTAGCGATTCTGCTTACCAAAAAAGTTCTGTCAATAGCAAATATATACTTGAGTTAAAAAAAAAAAAACAACTCTGTAAGTTTGTGAACATGTTAAACTCACAACACACCTAGCGGTCAATAGCTTGAATATTTAATATTAACGAAAAAGATTTGTGATTTTGCCAAGCAGACAGTGAACTCGGCGGTTCTGCTTACTAATTACACCAATGCACTTACATATACCACACACCGATTTTCCCTTACGCTGTTTTTGTGATTGTATTGTGAAAATGGATTTTACCTCCCCCCTGGGCCCATAGATGTTTACACATCAATAAAAAAAAAACCAAATTCCACGTTAAAAGTCAAAAAACAATTTTAATTAAATTAAAACTGACTCAAGGTCGACTAAATATTTATACATTAAAAAATTACTAAAATATTTTGATCGGTTCAAAAGTTTTGGCCAATGAAAACCGATTTTCAGCCACTGTGCGTCGCAAATATAAAAATTAAAACTATAAGCTATGTTCTGAATTAAATAGAGAGAATCAAACAGCAATACGCGTTGCAAAGAACGAACAACTAAATAACCAATTTCAGAGATCAAAAATTACAGGGCTTACACGATGACTTTAATATTATACAACAACAACAGCAAAACAAAAGAATGGAATGATTATTAAGGTGGTCCTTAAAAATGAAAATGCAATTTTGGGGAGTGTCGAGGTCCAGTTTGTTTCCTTTCTACATAAAACTGTTAAATGTAAAGTTTTGGGACAATCGGATAAAGAAGAGTCGGGCCGGAAATCGATTGAAAATTTCAAGTGTGTTTAGTTTAGTTCAGTTTGTGCCAAAAAACACTAGGTCATGAATTATTGACTAAGCCATCATTTTTTATCTCTATACTTATAAGTACTCTGATATGAAGTATTGTTTTATTACTACGTATTACGCAATGAGACCGAAAACGGGTAATATTTTTGATGAAATTTTGAAAACTCCTTTTTCAAGTTTTTAAACATTTTCTTAAACAAAATTTAAAAAAACTGGATCTGGCACTGTAAGGTTTTGTTAAATACATGTTTGAGATTAACTAGGTGAGTTTTAGGTAATTCCTTTTGCTAGAGCTTTTTTTACAAGGATTTTTTTTGCGGATTTCGAGAAAAATTAGATTTTTGTGAAATATTCAGTAAATGTACAACTAAATTCAAAGCCGTATAAAATGCTTAATATCTTAGAACAGCATATTCTAGGAAGAAAATATAAAATCTGATCTGATGACAGCTTGTTGGCTAATATAATAAAAATAATTTAATATTCGAAATTATTTCTCGGTTGTAACAAAACAACTGCAAACTTTTTACATGTATTGGGTATTTACGGCCAAAAGAAAAATCAAATTATGTCGTATAACACACAACAAAAAAACACACTCAATTTTTTAGGAGACATATCTCGGCACAGTGATGCCCGGTTTACCCCATTCTCAATACTAACCTGCTGGAAATAATGACAAACAATATTACTATAACTTTACCCAGGTAAATGGTTTATTTTGTAAATGGGCTTGATTTTATCGACTTGAGTTGTTATAAGGATGAAAGATATATATTTTATGGGATCGCAAATGCTTTTTTCCATGCGTTACAAATGGAATGTTGAACTGATGTATATCCTCTGCACAGCGTTGTCGAGAAAAAAAAAAAAAGTCATGTGAGTCCGATCACAGGAGAGATGTGTAAGCATCTGGTAAATAAAGATTTTTTATGGCACTTTTTTAAAATCAAACAGAAAGCGTCATCTATGTATCACTTATAGCAATCAACTGCAGGGTCTCTGCTAATATGAAAATATTTATTACTATTTATTATTTGAACCGGTTAATTTTTAGTTTTTTGTTTTTTAATTTTGATTTTTCGTTTTTCTTTTTCATTTTCATTTTCCATTTTTTTTTTTCTTATTTTATTTTTAATTTTTTGATTTTTAATTTTTTATTTTTCAATTTTTATTTTTCATTTTTCGTTTTTTATTTTCCATTTTTTATTTTTCATTTTTCATTTATCATTTTTTATTTTTCATTTTTTATTTTTCATTTTTTATATTTGGTTTTTAATTTTTCATTTTAATTTTTCATTTTTTATTTTTTGTTTTTCATTTTTAATTTTAATTTTTTATTTTTCATTTTATATTTTTCGTTTTTCATTTTTCATTTTTCATTTTTCATTTTTTATTTTTCATTTCTTATTTTTAATTTTTTATTTTTAATTTTTTAATATCCATTTTTTATTTTTCATTTTCAAACAGGTTATAACATATCTTAATTTTTTCACCAATACATTTATTTGTCTTACGGATCACATGTTACTCTATTTTTTTTTATTGTATTGTGAAATAGAAATGTACTCCCCTACGCGTATAGGTGTTTACACAAAAAAAAAAAGAAAAACAAATGTTCTATTAGAATAAAGTCGTAACGTAGAGCAGCCTTTACAAATCGTTAGAATGAAATTTATTAATTTTATTATTTTGTGCTTTAAATTATAATGGCTAGATTTTTAACAATGATGTTTAAAAATAAAATAATTAACAAAAAGTTTAGGTATTTTCGTGCTTTATTTAATTAAAAGCAATTATTATTTGTGATTCATTCGTTCACTTGCAAAAAAAAAAAACAAAAACAACAAGCAAACAAAAATGTGTGTGTGCATCGCTGATACATTTCTACTCATATATGCACATTAGGGTTGCCCTTCATTATATGGAGGGGGAAAAAAGTGTTCGAATTTAAAGTTTCACCCCCCTAGAAATATGCGGAATGCAAAAAAACTGAGAAATGCAAAGTTTTGGGTCCATCAAAAAAAAATTTAGAGGTGCCTCAACGCGACTGAAAATTTCATGTGTGTTTATATGGGGAAAATATATTTTTTTTTTTTCAGATTTTACGAAAATTTCGTTCTATAGTTTAATTTTTTCGACATGAATCGATTTCAAACTAAATTATCTCTTAGAAAGCTATATAACTCCAAAATCGAATAAAAACTCGCAAAACAAGGTCGTGAAATTTTAAGGAAATTTTTTCAACTTTAAGAAACTAATTAAAACCATCATTATTTTTTGGTTCTCTATACGCATGAGTACTCAGGCATGAAGTATTGATTTATTGCCACGTTTTTAACCTATTGCGCAATGAGACCAAAGATGGAAAATTTTTTTGATACAATTTTGAAAACTCCTTTTTTAAGTTTTAAGAAATTTTCTTAAACAAAATTTAAAAAAAGGGATCTGGCACTTCAAAGTTTCGTTAAATATATGTTAGAGATTAACTGTATGAATTTTTAGGTAAATCCATCCGCTATCATTTTTTTTTCAATATTTTATTTTTTGTGGATTTCGAGAAAATTTAAATTTTTGTGAAATGTTCAATAAATGTCCTCTTTCTAAATACTTTGCATCAAAAATTTATCAGTTTTCTACTTTTAAATGTTATATTTTATCTTAATAGCCTAGGGTTTTGGAAAAAAATTATATGACCCCATTATCCCTTTTGGACTTGGGGTCACATATAACACCAAGCTAATAAAAGACAATTTATTAAAAAAATTCAAATATTTTGTAAATGCTGTTGAATTTTTAGAAGTGACGCTTAAAAAATAATAACCAAATGTGCAAGTCTTCCATGCCGATTTACCTTATATTCAATACCAACCTGCTCGAAATAATGACGAGGAATATTATTCTAACTTTACCCAGGTAAATGGTATATTTTGGGAGTGAGCGTAAGTTTAGCAGACAGACAGACAGACGGACAGACGAACATCGCTGTATCGCCTCGAGTTGTGTTAAGGATCAAAAATATATGTACTTTATGGGTTCGAAATTATGGGAGTGAAATTATGTACAGTCTTATGCAAAACAAAGGCAATAGAACTCAAACAAAATTTTAAGCAGAGAAAGAATCATTCAAGTATCTTGGTTTTTTAAAACGATGCAAAAATTACTTCACTCCTTATCTCCTTAAAATTTATACTACCTTAATTAAAACGAAAACGGGAGCTACTGAAGCGTGTACAAAAAAGGACATTGATGCTTATTAAAGACAGTAGGATATCCAACTCTGTTGATTCGTTAGAACGTTGTCCTGATGTAGGTTGCGTAACACTGTTCTATAGACATTACCAGGGGAAATGTTCTGCTTAGATTAGTTAACTCATTCCACGTGCCCGAGTTTCAGTTCACTCAACCCGATTCTCTAGTTGAATACCACTTTCCTCCTTCCCATATCCAATTTTCCTGAGATAAACACAATGCACTGTATTTGGAGGAGCGTTCTCTGAATTCTGGTTTATAATAAATAAAGATCCATTTGCAACTTCCAAAAATATGGTAAAGTTTATAAATTTTACCGTACACGATAGAACAGTCCACAGAAGAGCAATTGAGAACAGTTTTTGAACAATGATGTTTCATGTTTCACAGCTGTACCAAGACCAAGACTCACCTTTTATTATACTGAACGACTCTGAATCATTTTGTAAGTCGCTTAAGCGAAGTCCGACCGTCCGTCTGTCTGGCTGTCTGTCCGTCTGTGGGTCCATGTTGGAATCAAACTATAGGTTGAATATATTTTGATGAAATTTTATATATAAGCGTCCATCATCAATAGCACGATTGCTGTTGAAATCGGTGAAAATCGGTGCATGTTCAGACCTAGTCCCCTTACAAAGGACTAATATGAGATCGACTTATATTGCGCTAAGTTCGGAATTATCATATAAATCTCGGTCAAATTTGGTTTGTATGTGTTCATTGTAATCATTATTTAGTACCATAGAAATAAACCCTATAGGAAGGACTATTTTAGTCATAGTCCCCATATAAAGCTTATTCCCGCTCTAAAATCTGCCTAAAAATGTATTGCACAGATTTTTCTCAAATTTGCATATTATTTTTTCGAAAGGCAACAAATTTATAACAATGACACACAGATTTGGTTTATGCAGTCTGCTATATCCAATTCGTTGGACATTAAGACCTTTTCTAGGGTATCATATAGTCGGTCTAAACCGACTGTAATTTTTTTTTATTTGTTTATTTTGAACTCAATTATATTTTTAACCCAAAATCAAATTTATTTTTTTTTTAAGTTTGAGTTTTAGTTAATACATTTTCTTTTTTTTGTAAATTAAAAATACAATAGTCAAATAATTAAATTTTCATATTTACATTGCTTTCGTTTTGCTCTACACTGTATATCTCTGCTTAGAGCAAAATGATATTTTTTTTTTTCTTCAGCTTTTCCATTTCCAGAACTTATGAATACAATATGAGTAATTTAAATATTTTTTCATCTTTACGCTATTCATGTCTTTATTATTCATACTAAATTTTCTCTTAACTTAATTCTATATGTACATAAGTCTTACAATTTGGTCACTGAGGCCATGAAGTTGGTACATACGGTCGCCACACTTCTTCACCATCTCTGGTCGTATGAGTATGCTGTTCAGCAACTACTCCAACTCCAATATTGACATCGGCGTTTGTTTCATCTGTTAAGTGGCTTTGATGTTGTCTCTGTTCAGCATCAAAATTGGCAACATCCGATACCACCACATGACTGTGAGAGTCACTGCTTACTACACCGCTGGCACTGGCATTCTGGATTTGTTCTTCATGATCTGAAGTACCAATGCCGATTTCTATGCTGGTTCTGTTACCCGGCAGTGAGCTGATGGTTAAAGAATTTTCGGCGCCCAAGTACTGTTCGATTTTATCGGTGCCATGTAGATGGAAATGGATTTCTCTTTGACTATATGTCGATATAACTTGCGGGTACAGCACCATTGTGTGGGCTGCATGTGTTGGGTATTGGGGTTGTCCAGCACAACTGCCGTATTGATAGTTGTTATAGCCGTTTGACCAATTGTTATACGATGAATAACCGGCAGCTGTGGCATTGTAGGGATCATATTCACTTTTCGCTGCTGCATAAGTGGGACTGCACATTGGTTGTGGTACATGTGGCACTATGGCACTTGGATGATAGTCACTCGTTGTATAACATGTCTGCATATCGGTTAGTACGGTAGGCAATTGTAAATTGGCGGGGTCAGCTGATAAACTATCCGGATAACCGGTATACATCGAATTTGTGGCTGTGGCAGCTGATGGCGCTGGTGGTGGAGGCGGCAAATGATGAGGATGATGATAATTGGAATAGGCGGACGCTGTAGACATGCTGGGACTGTAGCCAGTCCATTCAGCAGCACCCATAAGATTGTTGTCTAAAAAAAAGATTAGGAAAATAACTTATTAGTGGTAAATATTTTTTTTCAGAATATATGTATTTAAACTAGTTAAATGTAAAGCACCTTAGAGGCCGTTGAAAAAGCAACAAAATATATTTTTAAGAAAAAGTACTTTTTTTTCATGAAAAGGTACTTTTGTTTTGGCTTTTTTAAAACTTGTACTTTTTTAAGAAAATGTTCTTTGATTTTAAAAAACGTAATTCTTTAAGAAAATGTGCTTTTGAAAGAAAAGGTATTTTTTAAGGAAAGGGACATTTTAATGAAAAGGTACTTTTTGACGAATAGCATTTTTTAAACAAGAGACATTTCTTTAAGAAATTATATATTTTAAGAAGTTACTTTTTTAAACATAGATACATTTTATAAGAAATGTTACTTTTTAATGAAAAGTTACTTTTAAAGAAAATGTACCTTATAAAGTAATGCTAGTTGCTTAAGAAAATGTTTTTTTAATTGTACTTTTTATACTCTATACCACTATGTGGTGAGGGTATAATGAGTTTGTATTTATTATACCGATGTAGGCTTCATTGAACGAACGCTGTTGAAATTTGAGAAAATCGGTGCGTGATCAGACCTAGTCCCCTTACAAATGATCGAGGTAAAATGTGGTTTGTGTGTGTTTATTGAACCCATTAATCATTAGTCCAAAAATAAAGTCTGTACGACCAATCTTAGTTACAGCCACCTATATAAGGTTTCTGCCCGATTTGTGTTTCCTCAAATTTGGTTTGTCCATATCTTTACAAAAAATAACTGACTTCACCAAATATGGTCGGGATCCGTACAATTGTCGACCCAGTCCCCATGTAAATATAGCATCCGTTATGAACTTTTTCATATCTGCAGGCAAAAAAGTAATAACAATGGCACTCAAATTTAGTTTATGCTTATTTTCTATATATATGCAATTAGTTGGACATAAGTACTTTTTTTAAGAAAAGGAACTTTTGAAAAAAATTTACTTTTTGATGAAAGGTACTTTTTAAATAAAAGATACTTTTTAAAGATTAGGTACTTTTTGAAGAAAATGTATTTGTTAAGAAAAGGCACTTTTTAAGGAAAATATCTTTTTTATAGAAAGTGTACTTTTTAAAGAAGTACTTTTTGAAGAAATTTTTTTTTTTTTTAATTATTGACCAACAGTCTTTTTTTTAATTATTGAGCAAACTCAGGAGATGCCCCCTACAGATGCAGTGCATTGTGTTGATCTCATAAAAATAGGTTATGGGAACGAGGAAAGAGGGAGTAGTATTTGTGGATATTTGACTTCAATATTATTAAATTATAAGTGTCAGGAAAGACCTGTGCGGGGAGTTTATTCCAAATACGACTAGTTCGACTGATAAACGAATTCTCTCTGTAAAGCGTTGGGTCAACTGGACAATAGACTACAAACGGATGAAGTCTATTAGAGAAGCTGGTAGAGCGAACTCAAACTCGGACACTTGGAATAAGTTCGCTTATCTCAGAAGAACATTTCCCATGGTAGTATATATAGAACTGTGCTACACAACCCATATTCCGACGATGTTCCAATGAGTCAATAGAGTTGGATACCCTACTATCATTGATGAGTGCCAACGCCCTTCTTCCACACGGTCCAGTAGCTCCAAAAGAGACTTTGAAGCTTCTGCTCATATATGGGAGTTGTATTCCATTTTCGGTCGGATATAAGTGATATAGATTTTAAGGGGATCAGAAGGAGTGAAGTAATTTTTGCACCGTTTTAGAAAACCAAGACCCTTGAATGCTTCTTTCGACACTTGCTCGTTCCAACGAACATCACATTGATTTTTCATGTCTAGAACATCAAGAGTATCCGATTCCTCAATACATATATCACCCAAATATACAGATGAGATTCTTGAATCCATAACCCTATGGGTCAACATACAACATTGAGTATTCAGCGCATTAAAATCAACCCTATTCGCTTTACCCCACTCGGAGATTGTTAACAGGTCTTGATTGAATGTGTCATTCATTGTCTGTCTTTTGCCCCCCAACCTCCAAGAGGCTTGGCCTGCGAAAGAGTATATAGAATTCAAAGTTTGGCTAAGAAGGTCGTTCTGGAACATAAGGAAAAGAGAAGGAGAAAGAACGGAACCTTGGTGGACCTGAATTAAGCTGAAACTCATTAGATGAGATCCCATCAATAACGCTACATATAAATCGAGAGAAGTCATTACCGCAAAGAACAGTTACCTTAAAAAAGAACTTTTAAATAAAAGATACTTTTTAAAGAAAATGAACTTTTTAAAAATGATAATTTTATAACAAAATTTAGTTTTTTTTTTATAGAAAATGTACTTTTTGAAGAAAAGCCGCTATTTAAACCCTTTCCTACCGCCTACCAGAGATAATAAAAAGTTATACATTATTCTTTTTAATTTCATAAAGTAACCGTAAATTAAAGAAAACAAATTATTTTTCCGATTTTTCTTTTAACGCTTAGTATTATTTTTATAATCTAGACTTAAAAGATCGTCAGTGTATTATTTACTTCATGGTAATCAGCAAAACAGTTTTTTTCTCATTTACGCATAAAAAAACATTACAGTGAGAGCAATTGGAGACATGCTGCACACTTCGTATCTTCTTCTTTTTCATACAAATATGCTGCTCTGTTTCCAAGCCGTACATGTCTTTGTGTGAAAAAATTTGCTTTGCGCCTTTTGTTAGAAGAAGAAATTGAAAAATTTTTTCTGCATGTTCTTGTTTTCTTATCAAACTCCTTCATGGTCATCAACCCTTGGGAAACTTATCTTCTAAAATATATTACTATATTGTCTTCAAAGACTAATCCATGTGCAATATCTGACATTCATCAAAATGACCAATACCACCATTTAGGGGATTTACGGTGACCACAATATACCGCCCTCAGCCTGTCAGCAGTATCAACACCTCCTATAAAAGTGTTACAGTCTTTCACAGATGTGGGACAACTAACAGAGGACTTGGAGGACTTCTTCTGCTTTCGTAAAATAGTGGCTTAACTACTTTGTTGTCTTTCCATATCTAATACCCAATATTACGATTAGAAAACATGTAATCAAGCTGTGAGCAAGCTGATGAGCTTGCTAGAAGGGGAGCTTCCACAAAATTAATAGGGCCAAAACCATTTTGTGGAATAGGAAAAGGTGTATGGGAAGGCGTACTCAGCGAACATGAGAATCATGATAGACAGATACTTTTTTCGAGCCACTTGGGCTTAAGGCAATCAAAATTCTTGTTATGTAACTACAACAGTAAGAGATTTGAGTCATGTATTGGGTTATCATAGAACGGACTAAGAATACTAACCGGGATTTTAACTGGTCACTGTACGCTCAAGGAACATCTGAGGAAGTTAGGAATTGTTGCAATCGCCATGTGCAGATTCTGTGATAAGGAAGCCGAATCACCAGAGCACATACTTGGGGACTGTGGAGCGTTAATGCATAAGAGAGAAAATCACCTGGGTTCTTTCCAAATAATAGGTAACGAAATAAAATTACTAGAACCAACCAACATCCTCGAATTTCTGAGGGCTTCAGGGTTTGTAGAGATTTTATAGAGACAACCTATTAGCGGTCGCAGTACTTTTAAGCTAACTTATTATTAATTTTTCCGCGTTCCCATGTGGCGGATGGACACCCAAAAATGCAAAAATGTTTTACTCAGGTAATCAAACCAGAGACCACAGAAATGGCGTTGGAATAATAGTGAAAAGCAATATAGCGAAATGTGTAAAAGGATTTATTCTAAAATCTGACAGAACCATGCTAATAAAGCTGGAAGCTAAACCACTCAATATAAATATTATTCAAATCTATGCGCCAACTGCTTATAAAAATAAGGAAAAAGTTGAAATTTTCTATAACGAAATTGAGGATCTCATAAAAACTACCAAACCTCACGAAATAACTATCACCCAAGCAGATTTCAACGCAAAAATAGATAATGATATAGTTCCGGGCATAACAGGACCATATTGATTGGGCGATCCAATTCTGCCAAGAATTTAAAATAAAAATTACGAATACGCTCTTCTGCCTTCTAAAGCCTTCTAAAGGAAGAAAAGAAATAGCTTGAATTTCAAACATTCAGAAGTGGATTGGATTCCGAGATGGAGGATATATTCTGAGCGCGGCAAGAGAACGAGATAGAGTGCCGAAATCCTGGGAACCTTGTGAAATGTTATAATATTTTTAATTATATAACATATAATTATATGTTAATGTATTGGTCGCAAACATTCGTATGACGAATTGGCAAATAAAGGAGAAGAATTATTAATTAAATTTTTTAATTGCATTTTAATTCATATGCTTTTTCACTCATCACTGCATCAAAAATTCCCGACTGAAAAATTTCACCGATTGTCGAATTTTCGCTGTCTGTCACAATAAGCGCCGTCATTAGAAATCTAATTACTAGGAAAATGGGCCTTCACACTGACCGACGGCTCACACACTTGTTAAGTCTCTATATTAAATGCTAAACATCGTGGCACTTATAAGTACCGTCAGTTAGGAAAGGGTTTAGAATATCCGCTTTTTAAGAAAAGTAACTTTTTAAAGAAAAGACACTTTTTTTTTAAAAAAAAGACACTTTTTGAAGAAATTGTACTTTTAAAGCAATCCCTTTTACGCTACAGGTACAGCAGGAGAACCTATGTTCGAATTTTTAACTTTTTAATATGATATTATATATTAATCATATAGCATTGCATATCTGAGGGTAAGTGATGAGCGTAACTATATAAAAGAAAAAAAAAACTACATAAAATACAAATAAATAAATGAATGAAAGCATTTTTCAATAGTACAGCTCTTTTTGTAAAAAAAAAAATCATGTGAGTCCGATCACAGGGGAGATGTGTAAACATCTAGTAATTAAAGATTTTTTCATGGCACTTTTTTAAAATCAAATAGAAAGCGTCATCTATGTATCACTTATAGCAATCAACTGCAGGGGCTCGGCTAATGTAAAAATATTTATTATTATTTATTATTTCAACCGATTAATTTTTAATTTTTCCTTTTCTATTCTTCATTTTTCGTTTTTAATTTTTCATTTTTGATTTTTCTTTTTAATTTTTCATTTTTTATTTTTCATTTTTCACTTTTAATTTTTCGTTTTTCTTTTTTCATTTTTATTTTTCATTGTTTATTTTTCATTTTTCATATTCCATTTTTTATTTTTTTTTTATTTTTCATTTTTTATTTTTCATTTTTCAATTTTTATTTTTCATTTTTTATTTTTCATTTTTTATTTTTCATTTTTTGCTTTTTAGTTTTCATTTTTTATTTTTAATTTTTCATTTCTCATTTTTCATTTTTCATTTTAATTTTTTTTTTAATTTTTTATTTTTCATTGTTTGTTTTTCATTTTCCATTTTTCATTTTTTATTTTTTATTTTTCATTTGTTATTTTTCATTTTTCATTTTTAATTTTTCCTTTTTTTATTTTTTATTTTTATTTTTAATTTTATTTTTAATTTTTTATTTTTTATTGTTTATTTTTTATTTTTAATTTTTCATCTTTCAGTTTTTATTTTTAATTTTTGATTTTTTATTTTTCTTTTTTTTATTTTTCATTTTTTATTTTTTATTTTTCATTTTTCATTTTTCATTTTTTCATTTTTTATTTTTTATTTTACATTTTTAATTTTTTATTTTTCATTTTTTAATTTTCATTTTTTATTTCTTATTTTTTATTTTTCATTTTAAATTTTAATTTAATTTTTAATTTTTCATTTTTCATTTTTAATTTTTTATTTTTCATTTTTCAGTTTTTATTTTTCATTTTTTATTTTTTATTTCTTATTTCTTATTTTCAAACAGGTTATTAAATATCATAATTTTTTCACCAATACAATCATAAGTCATACTGATTTTGTCTTACAGCTCACATGTTACGCTGTTTTTTTGATTGTATTGTGAAATAGGAATTTACCCCTCTGCGTGTGTAGATGTTTACACATCAACTGAAAACTAATAATCCATTGACTACTTTTCATTTTCTTGACCACTTTCGCTGGTTAAGTTCTTTTTGTTTTCACTCTTAAATCTCCATTAAATGACTCAAAATCGACACAGCAGGATATAAAAAAGCGGCGATGAAAGGATATCAAACTAATTACAATTATAATTAATTTAAGGTTCCCCTTCATCGATCAAAAACAATAGCCAGTTGGTAAAAACAATAGAAGTAACGACAATAACAACAACAAATGACAACATAATCATTATAAACTGTGGAAAAAAAACAAACACGGTATAATGGGAAATTCAAAATATGTATGTAATGTACTAGTAGTCCTTTGCAATTATTAAACGTCAATTGAAGGTTAAATTAATGACATACAAAACAAAACAAGAAAAAAAAACAACTCCTCGTACTAACTGACGAGAAAAGGACACACGCATTTAAAACCTATGTAAGTAAAAAATATAATGTTGAGTAAATCTAAGCGGCAAAGACTTTGAAAATTCATGGCTAATAAAACGCAAAAAAATGGGTAAATTGAAAAAAAATAAACACACACATATACTCATAAAAGTTGACAGTGAAGACTGCAATCTGTTGGTTTATTATTGCAACAGTATGAAACAAAATTATATGTTGCCGCTTGCATACAGTTGCTGTCATTTACACTTGGAAAAAATTATTCTTAAAAAAATCCATTAAAAATAAAAAATGTGGAAAAATTAAGGCCAGAAAAAAAATATTTAAATTCGTCTAGGAAAAGTAACAGCAAAAATTTTGACCAGCTCAAATTCTCTTGTTATAAGCATTAGTTTACAAATTTTTATGAGTGTTTAATACTCGTACTAAATATTCAAATTCGTGGAGTTTGCCAGTAGCCAGAATAAATGTAATACAACATAATAAATAATTTAGACATACTAAATGTATGATGTTCTGTAATGACTCTACATACAATGAAAATTACGATGATAATGACAATGATGACTATGTTGCGAATGATGATGGGCTGTATAACAAATAATACTTGAAACGTGTGTGTCTACCGAACATGCGGTACGTAGTTCATTTTAGCCTTCCATTTAAAAGGGGTTAAATCTTGAGTGTAGTAAGTACGAAAGTACGGCTGGGTGTATTATTCTGTTGTCAGAAATTTACTACTAATTGAAACATTAAAATGTGATAAATGCTAGTTTTAGTTTCAACAGTGATTATTGTATAAAATTACGTTAAATGTAGTAATTTTGAAGACAATCATCAGAGCAACAATAGCAGGGATGAATGTATAAATATTTTCAATTAGTAAAAAATTTGCTAGAATTGAGTTGTCAGTGGAGAAACTCTGAAAATTTTGAAAAATTCATTACGCTTATGGAAACATAATTTAATTAATTATTATATAATAAAATATTATTAAAATTAAATTTAGCTTGCTGCTTTGTTGTTGTAATTAATCAAAGAATTTTCACCTTGACGGTTTATTTTTTTTTTTTTATTTTCTTAAATTACAAAATTTTCTTTGGCTTGAGATTGTCTGCTATTCATGCAAAATATGAATAATGGTACTCTAACCCTTTTCGTTTAAATTTGAAATATTTCGTTATGTCTCTAATAAGTATGAAAATATTTCAACTCAGCAGGATTCGTTTACATATGTTGCTATCCTGTCATCAATTTCATTAACTCCTTCATTATTATTATTATATATATATATAGGAATATATATTTATGAAATTCCATATCGACACAGGTTCGCTTATGTTGAAATATTTTTCAATTAACATTTGGAGGAAATATGGCTTATAATGTTTATGACATGTTTTGATATTTTGATGTGATAGAATAATTAATTTTTTATTTTTTATTTTCAAAACATGATAAAAGATTAAAAAGAAATTGTTATTATTTTAAAAATTATTCAGACCATGTTGTTATATTTGCGGGGAGATTCTGCGGGAATTCTAGTTAATATTAAAAAAGAGCTATTTTTTAATGAAAATTTACTATTTTATAAAAAGTACTTTTTGAGAAAATTTACTTTTCAGGAAAATTTTCTTTTTGAAGAAATGGTATTTTTTGGAGAAGGTACTTTTTCTTTAAGAGAAAGTACTTTTTTAAAAGAATGTACTTTGTTAAGAATAACGAATTTTTTAAGAAAATTTACTTTTTCAAGAAACGCTACTTTTTAAGTAAATTTTTAAAAAAGGTACTTTTTTAAGAAAATGTACTTATTTAAGGAAAGGTACTTTATTAAGAAAAGGTACTTTTTTAAGAGAAGACACTTTTGTAGAAAAGGTAGTTTTGGCAAAAGTCTGTTGTGACAAAAGGTACTTTTTTAAACAAAAAATACTTTTTTACGAAAAGGTATTTTTTTAAGAAAATGGATTTTTTTTAAGAAAATGTAATTTTTAAGGAAAGTGATTTCTTAACATAAAGTACTTTTTTAAGAAAATGTACTTTTTATCAAAACGTACTTTTTACAAAAGTTAGTTTTGCCAAGAAATTTTTTTTTTTAAGAAAAAGTACTTTCTTTAGGAAAGGGCAATTTTTGTAAAAAGATGTGCTTTTTTAAGAACAGATACTTTATAAAGGAAATGTACTTTTTAAGAAAATGTGTTTTTTTTTTAAATTGTTCTTTTTCTTAATTTATTTTTTTCTAAAAAGGTAATATTTCTAACAGAAGCTACTTTGTCAAGACAAAGTTATTTTTTAAGAAAAGCCACTTTTTTAATAAAATTTACTTTTTAAGAAGAGATACTTTTTTAAGAAAAGGTACTTTTTAAGAAAAGGCATTTCATTAAGAACAGGTACTTTTAACAAAAGTTACTTTTGATAAAAGGTACTTATTTAAAAAAACGTACTTTTTTGTAGAAAATTTATTTTTTTAAGAGAAATACCTTTTTAAGGCAAGGTACTTTTTTAACACAACGTACTTTTTTTAAGAAAAGTTTATTTTTTGAGAAAATGTACTTTTTTAAGAAAATTTAATTTTTAAGAAAATATATTTTATTTAGGAAAATGTACCTTTTTTAGAACAGGCACTTTTAACAAAAGTTACTTTTGACAAAAGTGCTTTTTGAAGAAATCCTATTTAAAAAAAAAAAAAAAATACTTTTTTATGAAAAGATACTTTTGAGAAACGTTAATTTTTTAATTGTTTTTTAAGAAAAAGCACATTTTTAAGAAAGGTACTTTTTTAAGAAAATTAAATTTTTTAAGAAAAGGTACTTTTTTAGAAAAGGTATTTTTTGCAAGTCAGAAAAGCTACTTTGTTTTTATAAAATTTACTTTTTTTAGAAAAAGGGATTTTTTAACAAAAGGTATTTTTTAAAAAAATGTAATTTTTTTAAGAAAAGGTAATTTTTTAACGAAAGGTACTTTTTTAAGAAAAGGTACTTTTTTAAGAAAAGGTACTTTTTTAACAAAAGGTAGTTTTTAAAAAAGGAAGTTTTTACAAAAATTAGTTTTGATAAGAAAATTTACTTTTGTAACAAAAGGTACTTTCTTTATGAAAAGGGCAGTTGCTTTAAAAAGAGGAACTTTTTAAGAACAGATACTTTTTAAAGGAAATGTACTTTTTTAAGAAAATGTATTTTTTTTTTAACAAAATGTACCTTTTTCTGAAAAGGTACTTTTTCTAAGAGGAGCTACTTTTTTAAGACAAGGTAATTTTTTAGAAAAGCTACTTTTTCAACAAAACTTCCTTTTTTATGAAGAGATAACTTTTTAAGAAAAGGTGCTTTTTTGAGAAAAAGTACTTTTTAAAAAAAATTTACCTTTTAAGAACAGGTACTTTTTGAGAAAAGCTAATTTTTAATAAAAGACACTTTTTGAAGAAAACGTATATTTGTAAGAAAAGGTACCTTTTGTTGTAAAAATTTAATTTCTTAAGAGAAATTGCCTTTTTCAGACAAGGTACTTTTTCCTTTCCTTGAAATTTCCTTTTTTTTATGAACAGATAACTTTTTAAGAAAAGGTGCTTTTTTAAGAAAAAGTACATTTTTAAAAAAATTTACTTTTTAAGAACAGGTACTTTTGTGAGAAAAGCTAATTTTTAATAAAAGACACTTTTTGAAGAAAACGTACATTTGTAAGAAAATGTACTTTTTTTTGTAAAAATTTAATTTCTTAAGAGAAATTGCCTTTTTCACACAAGGTACTTTTTCAAGATAACGTTGTTTAAAAAAAATTTTTTTTGAGAAAAGGTATTTTTTTTAGGATAATGTACCTTCTTAGAACAGGCACTTTACACAAAAGTTACTTTTGACAAAAGCTAATTTTTTAAGAAAACATATTTTTAGAAAAAAAAAATTACGTTTCAAAGAAAATATGCTTATTGAAGAAAATTTCCTTTTTGACAAAATATACTTTTCAAAAAAAATTTACTTTTTTAAGAAAAGGTACTTTTTTTAAGAAAAAGTACTTTTTTAAAAAAATTTACTTTTTAAGAACAGGTACTTTTTGCGAAAAATTAAATTTTTAATAAAAGATACTTTTTTAAGAAAATGTAAATTTTTAAGAAAAGGTACTTTTTAAAGAAAAAATATTTGTTTTAAGAAAAGGTAATTATTGAAGAAAAGACACTTTATTAAGAACAGGTACTTTTAACAAAAGTTACTTTTGGCAAAATGTAATTTTTTAAGAAAACGTACTTTTTTGCATAAATTTAATTTTTTAAGAGAAATTTCCTTTTTAAGGCAAGGTACTTTTTTAAAATAACGTTGTTTTTTTTTAAGAAAAGGTACTTTTTAAGAAAAATCGCTTTTTTAAGATAATCTAATTTCTAAGAAAAGATAATTATTTAATTTTATTATTTTCTAAAAAAAAAAAATATTATTTTCGATCTTTATCATTTTTATGATTGAGTTAGAACTTAATTAAAGCAAAAACATTGGCACATTTGTTTCAAATTGAGCTATATTCAGCAAGACAGGTTATACAGCTGTTTCGGGTCGAGTCGCTAACCCTCATCAGTAACCAAAAGGAGTAGATAATTTGTTTGGTAGAAAGTTTAATTCATATACCTTTACTATGAAACCAATTTACTGAGAATCCAAGCAAGGAGTAAAACAGTGTAAAACAATTTTTAAACAAATTGTTTGTATGCGAGTACACATTGCATACTATAAATATACGTGTTTGTTTTGTCTTAAAAAAAAGAACAAAGAAAATACTTTGTTTTTGCTATATTCACATTTAGCGGTAACGGCGTGCCCTCCGTATTATTAATTTTATTATTTTCTTTAAAAATAAATATCCGTATTTTCGATCTTTATCATTATAATGATTGTTTACTTTAAAAAATAATTTTTTAAGAAAAACTACTTTTTCACAAAAGGTAATTTTTTAAGAAAACGTACTTTAAGAACTAGCAGTAAACCGATGCGCTTCGCTTCACCCATCGTAACCGAAATAACTAAACTGGTAATACATATTTTAGAAAACGATTTTAATTATTATTGGCGATTTTTGATTTTTGGCGATTTTTGACTTTGGCGATTATTGTTTTTCGCGATTTTAGGTTTTTGGCAATTTTTGATTTTTGGTTATTTTTGTTATTCGCCATTCTCGGTTTTGGCGATTTTTGTTTTTTTGTTGCAATTTTTAATTTGCCGATTTTTTCGCGGTTTTTTTATTTTGGCGATTTTTGATTCTAGCAATTTATCAATTTTTTGATTTAGCGTTTTTTGTTTTCTGTTATTTTTGATTTTGGAGACTTTTCATTTGACAATTTTAGTTATTCGCGATTTTCGGTTTTGGCGATTTTTGATTTTGGTGATTTTTGTTTTTTTTTTTCAATTTTTTTAATTGCGATTTTCGGTTCTGGAAATTTTTGTTATTTGCGATTTTCGATTTTGGAGATTTTTGACTTTGTCGATTTTTATTTTTCGGCGATTTTTGATATTGGCGATTTTTTTTTGCGAGTTTTGATATTGGCGACTTCTGGTATTGGCGATTTTAGGTTTTGGCGATTTTTGATTTTTGTGATTCCGCAAATATATTACACGACTACTCACATAGGTAATTAATGTACTTGTCAAAAGTTTCAGGGCTGTCATTTTCCTAGTACTTCATATTTTTTTACTTAGGAGGTGCCACGCCCAATGGTCGATATCGCCCATTTTTTGTCTGCCTACTTACATTAATAACTCATGAACTCTGACAAAGTTTCAAGGCTTATTTTCATTATAGTACTCCAGTTCTATGATATATATATTTACTTTGTATTGGGTACGACGCCCACTGGTCCGATCCCGCCTATTTTTTTATTAGACTACTCACATTAATAACTCATGATCTCTGACAAAGTTCCAAGGAATGCCCTATTACAATACTCCAGATATATGACATCCAATATTAGCTTTGTATGGGGGGTACCACGCCCACTGATCTGACTCGCCCAATTTTTTTGTAGTACAAAGGTTGATAACTTATGAACTAACACAGAGTCCCAAGGCTTTCACTATTTTTTTTTTTTTAATTAATCAACACTCAGGGGATGCCCCCAACAGATGCAGTACATTGTGTTGATCTCAGGAAAATAGGTTAAGGAGGAAAGAGGGAGTAGTGTGTTCATTTTTTTTTTTTTTTTTGCAGCGACAGACCAAAGCCTCTGGTGGGAATCGAACCCACGACAACTCGCATGATAGGCGAGCACGCTACCTACTCACCTACCGGGGCGCTATTATAGTACTCCCAGTTATATTAAATACTTATTTTGTCCGATCCCGCACATTTTTTGCCGCACTAACATTAATAACTCATGAACTCAAACAAAGTTATAAAGCTTTCACTATGACAGTACTCCAGATATATGACATTATATATTTACTTTGTATGGGGGTACGGTGCCCACTGATCTCATCTGGCCCATTTTTTCCGAGTAGTAATGTTGATAACTTATGAACTCACACAAAGTCCCAGGACTTTTTCTATTAAAATTCTCCAGTTATATGATATACGTACTTTGTATGGGGAATGCCGCAGGTCCTATCCCGCCCATTTTTTACCGAACTACTCAGATTAATAACTCATGAACTCACACTAAGTCCCCAGACCTTTTCTGTTACAGTACTCTAGATATATGACATTAAATATTTACTTTGTATGGTGGGTGCCATGCCCATTGGTCCTATCACGTCCATTTTTCCGCAACTCTTCAAATTACTTTAATATGTACATGGACATAGTTTCAGAACTCTTGCTCTCATAGTACTCCAGACGTTATATGTTAAAATTAGATATTAAAAATTCACTTTAATTGGGAGGTGCCACGCCCACTTGAAAAATCCAAAAAAAATAAAGCTTTTTTTCCTTCCGGATAGGCAGTTACCTACTCTAAAAGTTTCAAAACGATCGGTCCAGTACAAACAAACAAACGTACAAACATACAAAACTCAATTTTTATAAACATATGAGACAGGTACCTTCCAACAAAAGTTACTTTTTAGAAAAGGTACTTATTAAAGAAAACGTACTTTTTAAGGCAAGGTACTTTTTTAAGACAACGTACTTTTTTAAGAGTGTTTTTTATTTTTTTTTTTTAAAGAAAAGGTGATTTTTTAAGTACAGGCACTTTTAACAAAATTTACATTTAACAAAAGGTACTTTATAAGAAAACATAGTTTTTGAAAAACAATTTACCTTTTAAAACTATATACTTTTTAAAGATAATGACCTTTTTGAAAAAAGGTACTACATATTTAAAAAAAAGTACATTTTCTTCAATAAAGTACCTTTTTTTCAAAAAGCACATTTTCTTTAAAAAGATAATTTTCTTAAAAAGTACCCCTTCTTAAAAAGTAAATTTTTTCCAATAGCACATTTTCTTTAAAAAATAGCATTCTTCAAAAAGTATTTTATCACAAAAATTTCTTGTGATCGATGTTTTGTTCTACCGTTTTAAGTCGATTTTGACCAAACGTATATTATTTGAAAGGTATTTCTTTTTAGCCGTTTTGCAGATTTACAGATTTTTAAATTTTTTTCGTTTATTTTGAGTAAATTGCATTTAAAGTTGCTACTAACACATATATAAAATTATACACTGCTATGAGTGTGTTTATTAAATTTGTTAATGTGTTTGTAATAAAAATTAGTTTGTTTTTTTGTGTTGATTTGTGAGTTGGCTATAATTGATTAGCATACCTTTAGGGTCTTTATTTAATGAAAAAATAAAATTTCCTAGAATTTGCACTCGAATTTCGAGGGTTGGAATCTGCTAGTTTTCTTTAACTTCATACTCTTTCTAAAAAATTGCAATCTTTTGACAAAAGTAAATATTTCAAACAATTTTTTTCTTAAAAAGTGCATTTTCTTGAAATAACTACCTCTTCTTAAAAAAGTACCATTTCTTAAAAAAAGTACTTTTTCTTTAAAAAAGTATCTTTTCTTAAATAAAATACTTTTTCTCAATAGCACATTTGCTTCAAAAAGTATCTTTTCTAAGAAGGACCTTCTCTTAAAAATTTACCTTTCTCCAAATTAATTTTTGTGAAATGAATGAAGAAAACTTATTTTGAAGGGTGAATATAATTCTGCTTAGATCATCGGTTGTTAAAAGATTCTCTTTGTTATAAGAACATTTGGTTATAAATAAATAAAAACAAGTTTTTTTATTTTTTATTAATTTTTACACAATATTTATAACAATATTCTTTTCCAATATATTTCTATCAACTTTGTTGATCATCATCAGGGATTATTTTAAAACAAATTTTTTAATTTGTTTGAGTTACAACCTTCTTTTTACACAGTGTAATTGTCAACAATTGTGAAAAGGTTACTTTTTTAGAAATGGTTTGAAGTTAAACATTTTCGGAAATAGCATTTATAATAGCATTTCAAACATTGCTCTAATTACAATGTACAAAAATCCGAAAATTGTTCTTTCTAGTTCTTTTTGTAAAAGGCCATCATTGTTTTTATAAAAATACAACAAATAAGAAATTATAAAAAATACTGGTCAAAAAAGAAATCATTTAATTAACTTTAACAAACCTAGCAGATTCCAGCACTCGTAATTCGAGTGCAAATTCTAGGCAATTTTTTTTTTTCAACTTAGTCAATTCACAAACCAACACTTTATTACTGTGAATGAAGAAAACAAACTTACAAACACATTAACAAATTTAATTAACACACACATAGCATTTTATAATTTTATGTATGTGTTAGTAACAACTTTAATAGCAATTTACTCAAAATAAAAGCAAAAATTTTCAAATCTGTAAGTCTGGTGAACAGCTAAAAAGAAATACCTTTGAAAAAATATACGTATTGTCAAAATCGTGATAAAACGGTGGAACAAAACATCGGTCACAAGAAATCGCCTAGCCTATTAATATTATAGATTTAGTGATCATTTATATTTTTGATTCCTTAATTATCATTAAGGAGAAATAATTATGTTCATATTAAATTGCATAGAAGTGAATATGGCCTTAATGAACCTCTAACCAAATGTTTTCAATGAACTAGATTTAAATATTTCTTGCAATGAGTTTAGAACTTGTTTAAATAAATAGATGTATTTTAGTAATAAGCTGTTAGTCTGTAAGGATCATATTGTATCCATATTGTATAAATAAGTAGTCCTAACGTTATGGATTTCCAGCGAAACTGGTTCAGCATTTTCTGTAAGTCTTTAACAAAATGGTACTTTATAAGATTGTTAAGCAAGAAGTAACTACAAGAAAATTCCCGGACATTCGGTTTATGCTTATATTTTATGGGAATCACCCAGTATGGATGGGATTGAACCTTTATTGCCCTAAAACCCTTTTCCAATTGAAATGGTGTATGGTATTATGGTCTTAGCTGCCATGTTGACGTGTCATTTTCAATTCGAGTAAAGTTAAATATAAATTTTTTTATCGGTTTCCAATCAATATAATTATTTTTTTATTTTCATGTTAATGAAGAAGCCGGATATTAACAATTTAACACCTTCTTACAAAATGATTTGAATTGATGTAAAAAAAAAAAATCGAATTCTTCCCATCATCTTCTCGCGACTACTACAAAATAAAAAATTAAAAAAAAAAAAATAAACCTCAAAAGTTCTCACAATTATTTACAGACAGAACACAAGAATGTGTACAGTGGTACCCAGTTCTCCTCACAGATTATTGCTGTAACATTAAACCAACACTACTTAATGTCTGCTTGCGTGTATTTGTATTTGAATATTTTTGCATTGTCTTGTAAATTTGTCTACATACACACGTTTAAGGCCAAACAAAAAAAAAAAAAAAAACAAAAAAGAATAAGAAAAGGAACGGAAGTTGGACTGCGGTTTTGCAAGAATTAAGAAAACAATAATCTTCATTATCAACAACATAAAGATGTGTTGTGATTATCATTACAATAATGGATTTGCGATAAATTACAAAAACTTTTATTCCACAACATATTTCGAGTAACGCTAATGATTATTAAGAGATTTTCGTTTTTTTTTTTCTTGTGAAATGCATTTCCGTTTAAAGAAAAACAGTGGCTTTCTTTTCAAAAATATTTGTCCTGCGGAGTATAATGATTGCAGAAGTGTTGCAAAAAGCTGTCAATTCGTTTAAGAAGATTATCTTCGGAAACACTTTTCCTTAGCACAAATTTCTTTGAAAAATCATGTTTATGTGCGTGCATGACTTTGAAGATTCTACTGTTTGTAAAATGAAATCTGTTTAAAGAACATTATTTGGTTTTCTGGAGGCCAATAACATTAACATGTTAATGGTTGTGGGTTTTGAACATTTGTTTACCAAATAAAATCATTATGCAAGTGCAAATAAAGTTCACATTGCATTTATCTTGCAATTTCTAAAATTACATGATAAAAACAAATTTGAGGATTTTTTGTTCATGTGTTTGTCAGCCGGCCAGAACTGGCTAAAAACATATTTGCTATCGTCAGCAGACATTGCTACAGATACCCTTTCCAACAGCTGCCCAACTGGTAACCACATTTCGATTGATTTGCGGCTTTTTCCTACTGTTTTATTATAATGATCATCAGTTTTTGAACTTAAATATTTTTAAAATAATTTGAATCTCCTTTAAGAAAAAAGTGATTTAAAAAAATCCTTGATAATGTAGATAATATTCTTTTGACCTATTTAAACGTATGTTATTTAGCTTCTTTTAATAACATTTCAAAAAAAAAAAAAAAAAAAACATTAAAAAACATCATCAATACAGATGTTTTTTTTTTTTTTTTTTGATAATTGTTATATGACATAAAGGTTTGAAAATCTGTTTGTAACGCAATTACATATAATTATAGAGATCTGGAACACCGTAAAGGGATTTATCTTTTCATTCTTAAAACATCCAGAGTTGATTTAGCGAGTGCCGTCTGTCTGTCACACTCTCAATATTTCTTTTAAATTTGTTCTATATTTTTTATTACATTAAATATTTTTTATCATATTTTTGGTAAGAGGTTTTCACAACTGCGTTGTACACCCATTTATTCGATGTTTCAGATAACTGATTATCCATTTAAATTTGCCAAAAAAAATTGTGCACTGCATGGGAAGTACTGTTCTAAAAATTTTTGTATAAAATATATTTGTTCTGAAGAGGTATTACGGCAAATTTTACTGCATTCTTAAGGCTTTCCACGTGTAAACATCTATACGGGGTATATTTCTATTTCACAATACAATCACAAAAACCGAGCAACATGTGAGCTTTAAGACAAAATTGGTGTGTATTGGTGAAAATATTATGATATATAATAACCTGTTTGAAAAATAAAAATAAAAAATGAAAAATGAAAAATAAAAAACGAAAAATGAAAAATAAAAAGTGAAAAAGGAAAAATAAAAAATGAAAAACGAAAAACAAAAACCGAAAAATAAAAAATTAAAACTGAAAAACGAAAAATGAAAAACAAAAAATAAAGAATAAAATAAAAAATAAAAAAGAAAAATGTAAAATGAAAAACAAAAAATAAAAAATTAAAAATTAAAAGTAAAAAATGAAATATTAAAAACGCAAAATTAAAAACGGAAAATTAAAAATAAAAAATGGAAAATAAAAAATAAAAATAAAAAATGAAAAACTAAAAATGAAAAATTAAAAATAAAAATAAAAAATAAATAAAAAATGGAAAATAAAAATAAAAAATAAAAAGTGAAAAATTAAAAATAAAAAATGAAAAACAAAAAACGAAAAATAAAAAATGATAACTGAAAATCGAAAAATGAAAAACAAAAAATAAAGAATTAAATAATAAATAAAAAAGAAAAATGTAAAATGAAAAACAAAAAATAAAAAATGAAAAATTAAAAGAAAAAAATTAAAAATTAAAAACGCAAAATTAAAAACGGAAAATTAAAAATAAAAATGGAAAATAAAAAATAAAAATTAAAAATTAAATATTAAAAATTAAAAATTAAAAATCAAAAATTAAAAATAAAAAATTAAAACTAAACTTGAATCTTAAAAATTAAAAATTAAAAATTAAAAATTAAAAATTAAAAATTAAAAATTAAAAATTAAAATTAAAAATTAAATATTAAAAATTAAAAATTAAAAATTAAAAATTAAAAATTAAAAATTAAAAATTAAAAATTAAAAATTAAAAATTAAAAATTAAAAATTAAAAATTAAAAATTAAAAATTAAAAATTAAAAATTAAAAATTAAAAATTAAAAATTAAAAATTAAAAATTAAAAATTAAAAATTAAAAATTAAAAATTAAAAATTAAAAATTAAAAATTAAAAATTAAAAATTAAAAAATTAAAATTAAAAATTAAAAATTAAAAATTAAAAATTAAAAATTAAAAATTAACAATTAAAAAATTAAAAATTAAAAATTAAAAATTAAAAATTAAAAATTAAAAATTAAAAATTAAAAATTAAAAATTAAAAATTAAAAATTAAAATTAAAAATTAAAAAAAATTAAAAATTAAAAATTAAAAATTAAAAATTAAAAATTAAAAATTAAAAATTAAAAATTAAAAATTAAAAATTAAAAATTAAAATTAAAAATTAAAAATTAAAAATTAAAAATTAAAAATTAAAAATCAAAAATTAAAAATTAAAAATTAAAATTAAAAATTAAAAATTAAAAATTAAAAATTAAAAATTAAAAATTAAAAATTAAAAATTAAAAATTAAAAATTAAAAATTAAAAATTAAAAATTAAAAATTAAAAATTAAAAATTAAAAATTAAAAATTAAAAATTAAAAATTAAAAATTAAAAATTAAAAATTAAAAATTAAAAATTAAAAATTAAAAATTAAAAATTAAAAACGAAAAATAAAAACTGAAAAATGAAAACTGAAAAACGAAAAATGAAAAACAAAAAATTAAAAATAAAATAAAAAAATTAAACTGTAGAATGAAAAATGAAAAAAAAATAAAAAATTAAAAATTGAAAGTAAAAACT
>CAVMKG010000110.1:0-32576 GCA_963682025.1 Cordilura impudica | reverse complement strand
TCTCCGTGACTGTGCCTGACTATGCGTGATTACCCCAAAATTAATCTATAGTCACAACGAGACTATTGGTCAAGTTTCAGATCAATTGGATAAGGGGGAATGGGGTTGACCCAGGACAGACAGACAGACAGACAGAGTATGAGTTAAAAGAAAGAGTTAAATAATGAAGATCTTTTTGTAGTTAGTTCAAAACAAACTTTTTTTGATGTCGAAATCTTATTATTTATTATAATATATTATATGAGTAATAACACTATAAGAACAAATGGAACTATATACTTAAGTTTAATCGATTTTTTTGCTTAAATTCATTACATTTATTATTATTTTTATACCCTCCACACCTCAGTGGCAGAGGGTATATATAGGTTTGTCAATCCGTTTGTAACGCATCGAAGTAAATTCCTGAGACCCCAAAAAATATATTTTCTTGATCTTCCTAACAAGGGAAGTTGATATACCGATGACCGTCTGTCTGTCTGTCTGTGGAAATCACGATCACGCCGTCAATATCTAAGCTAGACCGTTCGTTTTTGTATAAAATCATTTATTAACATCGCAAAGGAGTTGCTATATAAAATCGTCAAAATCGGTCAAAGGGTTCACGAGCTATGAATGAAACTTTGAAAAAACTCTTGAAAAAATAACATTTTTCTGTCTGTTTGTTGTTTTTCTTTAGATATGTTGTATATGTTGTACTTCTTCGTATTGTTGAAGTCATTACAGTTATGTGTATATTAATACTGCACGTGTCACAATGGCCTAAGCAAGTTTTACCACATATTTTTTTATCATTAAAATTGAAAAATGAAAAATGAAAATTTAAAAATTAAAAATGAAAAATGGAAAATGAAAAATTGAAAATCGAAAATGGAAAATGAAAAATGGAAAATCAAAAATGAAAATGAAAAATGAAAAGTGGAAAATGAAAAATTAAAAATTAAAAATGAAAAATTAAAAATGGAAAATGAGAAATGGAAAATGGAACATGAAAATTGAAAAATGGAAAATGAAAAATTTAAATTGAAAAATGGAAAATGAAAATTGGAAAATAAAAAATTAAAAATGGAAAACGGAAAACGAAAAATTAAAAATGGAAAATGTAAAATTAAAAATGAAAAATGAAAATTGGAAAATGGAAAATGAAAAATGATAAATGAAAAATGGAAAATGGAAAATGAAAAATTAAAAATGAAAAATGGAAAATGGAAAGTGAAAAATGGAAAATGAAAAATGAAAAATGAAAAATGAAAAATTGAAAATGAAAAATGGAAAATGAAAAATTTAAAATTTTAAATGGCAAATGGCATTGGAAAATGAAAAATTAAAAATTAAAAATGAAAAATGGAAAGTGGAATATGGAAAATGCAAAATGGAAAATGGAAAGTGAAAAATGAAAAATTAAAATATAAAAATGAAATATGAAAAATGGAAAATGAAAAATGGAAAACGAAAAATGAAAAATGAAAAATTAAAATTGGAAAATGGAAAACGGAAAATAGAAAATGGAAAATGGAAAATGAAAAATGAAAATTGAAAAATGAAAAATGGAAAATGAAAAATGAAAAATCGAAAATGGAAAATGGAAAATGAAAAATGAAAAGTGGAAAATGGAAATTGAAAATTAAAAATGAAAAACTAAAACTGAAAAACGAAAGATGAAAATTGAAAAGTGAAAAATGGAATATGATAAAAAAAAAAAATTAAAAATTAAAAATTAAAATTTAAAAATTAAAAATTAAAAATTAAAAATTAAAAATTAAAAATTAAAAATTAAAAATTAAAAATTAAAAATTAAAAATTAAAAATTAAAAATTAAAATTAAAAATTAAAAATTAAAAATTAAAAATTAAAAATTAAAAATTAAAAATTAAAAAATTAAAAATTAAAAATTAAAAATTAAAAATTAAAAATTAAAAATTAAAAAATTAAAAATTAAAAATTAAAAATTAAAAATTAAAAATTAAAAATTAAAAATTAAAAATTAAAAATTAAAATTAAAAATTAAAAATTAAAAATTAAAAATTAAAAATTAAAAATTAAAAATTAAAAATTAAAAATTAAAAATTAAAAATTAAAATTAAAATAAAAAATTAAAAATTAAAAATAAAAATTAAAATTAAAAATTAAAAATTAAAAATTAAAAATTAAAAATTAAAAATTAAAAATTAAAAATAAAAATTAAAAATTAAAAATTAAAAATTAAAAATTAAAAATTAAAAATTAAAAATTAAAAATTAAAAATTAAAAATTAAAAATTAAAAATTAAAAATTAAAAATTAAAAATTAAAAATTAAAAATTAAAAATTAAAAATTAAAAATTAAAAATTAAAAATTAAAAATTAAAAATTAAAAATTAAAAATTAAAAATTAAAAATTAAAAATTAAAAATTAAAAATTAAAAATTAAAAATTAAAAATTAAAAATTAAAAATTAGAAATTAAAAATTAAAAATTAAAAATTAAAAATTAAAAATTAAAAATTAAAAATTAAAAATTAAAAATTAAAAATTAAAAATTAAAAATTAAAAATTAAAAATTAAAATTAAAAATTAAAAATTAAAAATTAAAAAAAAAATTAAAAATTAAAAATTAAAAATTAAAAATTAAAAATTAAAAATTAAAAATTAAAAATTAAAAATTAAAAATTAAAAATTAAAAATTAAAATTAAAAATTAAAAATTAAAAATTAAAAATTAAAAATTAAAATTAAAAATTAAAAATTAAAAATTAAAAATTAAAAATTAAAAATTAAAAATTAAAAATTAAAAATTAAAAATTAAAAATTAAAAATTAAAAATTAAAAATTAAAAATTAAAAAAATTAAAAAAAAAATTAAAAATTAAAAATTAAAAATTAAAAATTAAAAATTAGAAATTAAAAATTAAAAATTAAAAATTAAAAATTGAAAATTAAAAATTAAAAATTAAAAATTAAAAATTAAAAATTAAAAATTAAAAATTAAAAATTAAAAATTAAAAATTAAAAATTAAAAATTAAAAATTAAAATTAAAAAATCAAAGTTAAAAATTAAAAATTAAAAATTAAAAATTAAAAACTAAAAATTAAATATTAAAAATTAAAAATTAAAAATTAAAAATTAAAAACTAAAAATTAAAAAATAAAAATTAAAAATTAAAAAAAATTAAAGATTAAAAATTAAAAATTAAAAATTAAAAATTAAAAATTAAAAATTAAAAATTAAAAATTAAAAATTAAAAATTAAAAATTAAAAATTAAAATTAAAAATTAAAAATTAAAAATTAAAAATTAAAAATTAAAAAAATAAAAATTAAAAATTAAAAATTTAAAATTAAAAATTTAAAATTGAAAATTAAAAATTAAAAATTAAAAATTAAAAATTAAAAATTAAAAATTAAAAATTAAAATTAAAAATTAAAAATTAAAAATTAAAAACTAAAAATTAAAAATTAAAAATTAAAAATTAAAAATTAAAAATTAAAAATTAAAAATTAAAAATTAAAAATTAAAAATTAAAAATTAAAAATTAAAAATTAAAAAATTAAAAATTAAAAATTAAAAATTAAAAATTAAAAATTAAAAAATTAAAAATTAAAAATTAAAAATTAAAAATTAAAAATTAAAAATTAAAAATTAAAAATTAAAAATTAAAAATTAAAAATTAAAAATTAAAAATTAAAAATTAAAAATTAAAAATTAAATAAAAATATTAAATAAAATATTTTAAAAATTGTTTTTTTTAATTTTTTTATCTGGAAATTTTAAGCCAAGAATCACAATCAGAATCTTTTTTCATTTTATTATCGTATGACATGCATTATATATATATATAAAAATATAAGGGGAAGTTGAGGTTTTAATCTCTCCGTGACTGTGCCTGACTATGCGTGATTACCCCAAAATTAATCTATAGTCACAACGAGACTATTGGTCAAGTTTCAGATCAATTGGATAAGGGGGAATGGGGTTGACCCAGGACAGACAGACAGACAGACAGAGTATGAGTTAAAAGAAAGAGTTAAATAATGAAGATCTTTTTGTAGTTAGTTCAAAACAAACTTTTTTTGATGTCGAAATCTTATTATTTATTATAATATATTATATGAGTAATAACACTATAAGAACAAATGGAACTATATACTTAAGTTTAATCGATTTTTTGCTTAAATTCATTACATTTATTATTATTTTTATACCCTCCACACCTCAGTGGCAGAGGGTATATATAGGTTTGTCAATCCGTTTGTAACGCATCGAAGTAAATTCCTGAGACCCCAAAAAATATATTTTCTTGATCTTCCTAACAAGGGAAGTTGATATACCGATGACCGTCTGTCTGTCTGTCTGTGGAAATCACGATCACGCCGTCAATATCTAAGCTAGACCGTTCGTTTTTGTATAAAATCATTTATTAACATCGCAAAGGAGTTGCTATATAAAATCGTCAAAATCGGTCAAAGGGTTCACGAGCTATGAATGAAACTTTGAAAAAACTCTTGAAAAAATAACATTTTTCTGTCTGTTTGTTGTTTTTCTTTAGATATGTTGTATATGTTGTACTTCTTCGTATTGTTGAAGTCATTACAGTTATGTGTATATTAATACTGCACGTGTCACAATGGCCTAAGCAAGTTTTACCACATATTTTTTTATCATTAAAATTGAAAAATGAAAAATGAAAATTTAAAAATTAAAAATGAAAAATGGAAAATGAAAAATTGAAAATCGAAAATGGAAAATGAAAAATGGAAAATCAAAAATGAAAATGAAAAATGAAAAGTGGAAAATGAAAAATTAAAAATTAAAAATGAAAAATTAAAAATGGAAAATGAGAAATGGAAAATGGAACATGAAAATTGAAAAATGGAAAATGAAAAATTTAAATTGAAAAATGGAAAATGAAAATTGGAAAATAAAAAATTAAAAATGGAAAACGGAAAACGAAAAATTAAAAATGGAAAATGTAAAATTAAAAATGAAAAATGAAAATTGGAAAATGGAAAATGAAAAATGATAAATGAAAAATGGAAAATGGAAAATGAAAAATTAAAAATGAAAAATGGAAAATGGAAAGTGAAAAATGGAAAATGAAAAATGAAAAATGAAAAATGAAAAATGAAAAATTGAAAATGAAAAATGGAAAATGAAAAATTTAAAATTTTAAATGGCAAATGGCATTGGAAAATGAAAAATTAAAAATTAAAAATGAAAAATGGAAAGTGGAATATGGAAAATGCAAAATGGAAAATGGAAAGTGAAAAATGAAAAATTAAAATATAAAAATGAAATATGAAAAATGGAAAATGAAAAATGGAAAACGAAAAATGAAAAATTAAAAATTAAAATTGGAAAATGGAAAACGGAAAATAGAAAATGGAAAATGGAAAATGAAAAATGAAAATTGAAAAATGAAAAATGGAAAATGAAAAATGAAAAATCGAAAATGGAAAATGGAAAATGAAAAATGAAAAGTGGAAAATGGAAATTGAAAATTAAAAATGAAAAACTAAAACTGAAAAACGAAAGATGAAAATTGAAAAGTGAAAAATGGAATATGATAAAAAAAAAATGAAAACTGAAAATGACAAAGATTCGGCCCAGCCGAATTTAACACTCTTGTTTGTTTTTTTTTTATTAAATGTAATGCAGATAAAAATAAAAAATAATGCAGATAAAAATATTTTATATTATCTTATTTTTAATAATAATACTTTTTAGCCAAGAATCATTTGATTTTTGGTATTCGGAATTAATGTTTCACATCGTCAGAAGTTTAAAAGTGGTAGCCGTACTCAACATTTGGTGTAATATAGAGTTTAGACTCAGGTGGAGGGCATCAAAAAATTCGGCACAGCCGAATTTATCACTCTTACTTGTTTCATTTAATGATGCTTCAGCAATTCAAAAAAAAAGAAAAAATGTAATATTCTTAAATAAAATTTAAGTATCTCTTATTGTAAAAAATGGAACGGGGACGGGACATTCATCCATATATGTGTCAAGTACATCTTGTCATGAAAGTAGAGGTTGCAAAAAGTTAAAAACAGTGCAATCGCTATTGCATGACCCTCCAAATAATATATATTTGTAAAAATTTTTTAACAGTCATAAGAAAAATTACTTTTGGCATTCATAAAACTAATTTTACAGATTATGTTATAATTTTTTTGCTTAGTTAAATATAGGAAAGAAAATTGATATATTATGTTTTTGTTTTTTTTTTTTTTTTGAAACACTTAAATATCATACATATTGTATAGAAATTTATTATATTTTTGATAATTTTTGTCTGCGGTAACTTTAATTCAAATCAATCTTTTTTCATATATTTTTTGTATTTTTCTAGAAAAAAAGGCAAAAAGGAAGGGATTTTGTATCATTATTATTATTTTTGTAGCAATAACCAAACAAGTGATTTTTATGGACTATTAAATAAATTATTAAATTAAAATTTAGTTGTTTTTTTTTTTGTACAAATTTGTATACAAATTTTTTGTATTTTTTTCTGCGTTCATTTTAATTCAAATCAATTTTTTATTTTCAATATATCTTTTTATTGTTGTAGCAAAAAAGCAAAAAAGCATGTTTCATTTCTTTTAGAAATTTTGTGAACAAATAAATTTGACAACACCAAGGTTTGTATATTGGGTATTTTTCACAGACGAGCTGTCAGTGGCATCTGGTGTGCTACCAGTGCCTCTGCAGTTGTTTGCTATAAGTGATACATAGATGGCACTTGCTGATGAATTTTACAAAATTGTTATTGTGAGCTATATTGTGAGAATTAAGAAAATTGATAAAATCATCTATTGTCGGATTCTTGACATGTTGGGTGATACAAGTGCTACATAGATTTTTGTTTAAGTTGTTAGCAAGTTGGTCCATGACATTGGAATTTGTGCGGAAACGGAACGATTGCTGTTTTATACACACGTAATGATTTTTTGCTGGTTTTCAAATCTTCATACACTGAAAGAACGTGTGCCTTCAACTACACAACTAGCTTCAAACTTTACGTATTTATTTTAAAACAATTCAATGTTCTGTTTCGTTGGCTAGGTATGCCAAATTTCAGCTTCTGGTTACGTTAAATAATACTAAAAGTTAATTATTTCATCCCCTCACTTTTACGCGAACAAAGCGAAGATCTGCCCAGTGCCTTACACTATGTATGCTAAATAAAGAAACTTAGCAAAATTTTTTAATACATATATAAAAAGGTTCGAAACGGCAACGACATAAAAAAATGTTCGGTTATACTATTACTTAAGGTTAAAAAGAAATATATCTTTGAAGTGCAACAAAAAAGTTTTTTTTAGCCTATTGCCTGATATTTAACTTGGTTTGTTAAAAATTTACTTTGTATTTCGACGCTTCACCATTGATATTTCTGGACATTTTAAGATTTAGAGGGAATCACCTTCTACTATAAAATACCATAATTAAAAAGATATAAGAATTTCGGCATCGATAGGATTTGTTCACTACCGGATTTATATTTATGCAAAATTTAGTTACACAGGAGGCTTCAAAAAGTTCTGCTTAAATGTTAAAAACTTAATTACCTGCCACAAACCGAACACCCTAAATCCGACATCGGTGAACATCGGTGGGAAAATATTAAAGAAATAAATTACACGTTCTTCTACTCGCAGTAGAGTTAGATCAGTATGAACATTTTCAGCTTCCTATAAATTTCATAACTAAAACATGAACGGAAATATTGCAGCCGGTTTGGACCGACAATTCGATACCCATGCGTTTCGAAAAAGCGTCTTGCTGGTTATGGAAAAAAACATAAACAATTTTTAGTGATATTGTTTTAATACGTGTGAGGAGCACATGTTTGCAGTGTGCAGCCAAATAATGCTCCAACATCTGTTTTAGTAACAATAACAACAACAATTTATACCGTAATAAAGCTTAAAGTTTTGTGTATATACAAAAACAAAACAATTTTATTTAATTTTATAAAAAAGGCACAAATTTTAAAGCTAGTTGGACAGTTTGCACCGCAATGTAAAATCAACTGGAATAGCCCGTTATTTTCCCATTTCCTGCCGGAAATGTTTTGTATTGAAACGTAGGTGTATTATGTTTATTATTGTAACTCTTGCGTTGACTTAAGGTCAGTTGTGGATATTGCGCGAAATAATTAAAAAAAATGCGAAAATTATAACGGGATCTTGATGACCAAGTGACGGCATTGATTGAAAATGGTTATTCCGCAAGAAAAATATTTTTGGTTGCTAAAAATAAGCCAGCTGAAGGAGCTGTAAAAGTTGGAGGACGCCCCAGGAAATTGACTTATGGAGATGCGCGTGCTATTGAGCGCTTACTTCGCAAAAATTAATGTAAAACTCCTCGGAAAGCTGCTTTAAAGCTGCATTACCAAGTTAGCCCATGGACTGTTCGGTGGGCATTGAATAAGATCGGTATGGTTACTACAATCAAACAAAAAAAAAACACAACTTTATCCGGAAAAAGTGTAAAGGCGAGACTAAAGTTTTGCAAAGAGCGCAAAGATTGGACAGTCGATGACTGGAAAAGGGTTATATGTTCGGATGAGACCAAAATAAGCCGGCATCAGTCGGATGGCTTATTTCTGGCATCGTCCCTATGAGAGCCTTCAGTGTGGACAGGTTATGGAGACGGTAAAGTTTGGCGGAGGAAGTTTGATGGCTTGGGGCTGCTTCGAGTGGTGGTATATTGGCCCACTGATCCCAATAAAGCAAATTATAGTTAAAGAGATATATCTCAACATACTCCAAACAAATGTGCCGGACTTCTTGGATGAATGCGTCTATCCATCCGAAGAATTTATTTTCCAACTGGACGGAGGCCCGCATACGGCAAAAATTGTTCAAGCATGGCTACAAAATCAAAAGTTTCAAACATTTAAATTGCCAGCCCAAAGTATGGACCTAAATCCTATTGAGAATTTGTGCTCATACGTCAAGCGTCAATTGCCACAATATGAAAATGCCCCTACCAACATGTTTGTGCTATGGAGTCGAGTGCAGACAGGGTGGGCAAACATTTCACACAAAACAATTCAAAATTTGGTGAAAAGTATGCCCAGACGCATAAAAAGTGTATTAAAAAACAAAGGTCTGTGGACAAAATATTAATATCACAAAAAAAATAGCTTTAACTTCACAAGTGCAAAATGTCAAAATAACTTTAAAATGCATTTTTATTTGTTACTTTTTTATAAAATTAAATAAAATTATTTTGTTTGCATAAATTAATACACAAAACTCTAAGCTTTATTATGGCAAAAAGTTGCTGTTGTTATTGTTATTTAAACAGATGCTATATCAATATTTCGGTGCATACAGTAAACATATTGACAGTTGTGCTCCCCACTGCATATACCAAATTAAACAAAAGGTATGCAATATATTTGTTTTTTTTTTATAAATTTAAGTGAAGATCGGCAATCAGCTTTATTGGGGCACTATGACTAAAAATTATCTTACATTGTTTGTTTATTTGAGTATAATACACACACATACACAAAATTTTATCGATATATATATATATATATGATAATCTTACCTTGCGATAATTTTGGTCGGTCTGATAAGGGTTATTTATATTGGGATAGGTCTGAACATGCTCCGGTTTGAATATCGTTCATCCTATGGCCAAATTTCATCAATATATTTTCATATTTGCGAACTATACTTTGATTGGAAGGTTTAGAAATTCTAAGTCGATAGGTATAATAAAGAGTGGGTCTATGTCAAACAGTTTTGGGAGTTACAAACAACACAGTGGTATAGAATATGAAAAGGGAACTGTTTCGGCAAATATTAAACAAATAATGCCCACCAAAAATAAAAAAGTCAACTTCATTAGGATGTATGCCCTCAGACCTAAAATCACAAATTGGGCTTTTTGGATCTGTTTCGTGACCAATACTATGCGCAGATAAAATTTTAGCTTTCTATGTTAATAGGGGCTTCAAAAAGTGAAGAAATACTAAAAAGAGATAATATTCCACACCCCCTGCCTACTAAGCCCACAGAACGAAAATAAAATAAATTATCCAATCATGGTGTGTTGTTTCAAATAAGCTGTCAAACGATAAATTCTTAAGACAAAAAAGGAATTTTTTTCATGTGCATCCCATCAAAAAATTTAAAAACTCTGTGAACAATAACTGTGTTCATCCGATTTAATTAATGTATACCATAGTTTAAAGATAAAAGATCTGAGTTTTAACAATAAGTATTTTTTAATCAAAATTTCTTAAAATACTCATATGAGAAAATCGAAAAAAAAAAATGCGAAACAGAACGAGTATTTTGCATTAGTTTTAGACCTACTACAATATGTCTAAGCATGAACACATTTGGTAACTAGCCATGATAAGTCTTCCCTTTTCAGGTATCGCAATTCAAAAAAAAAAAAATATCTCAGTTATCGTAATTTTACTCCAGAAACTTTCTGTCTGTCATTGTTAATTTATTTTTTATTTGAATTATTTTTCAATGTCAAAAAATATTCTGTATCGAATTGGTTTTAAGTTTCCAAGAATACTGGAAGAAATCGAAGTCAAGAACGAAATCGAAAATATTGGCAATATTCCAACCTTTCCAAAAATTAAGTTATTTTAAACTAGATGTAACCCGGTGTCCTTCGCAAAGCCCCCCCCCCCCTCGCGCATCGTAATGAAATGGCTCACGCAAAGTTCCAAGGCTCCCACTATTGCAGTCCTCCAGATATAGGACATTTATTATTTACTTTGTATGTGGGGTGCCACGCCTCTTTCTCCGATTCCGCCCATTTTTGTTTTGCTACTCACGTTAACTATAGGTGACCTCGCACAAATTTGCAAAGCTCTCCCTATCATAGTACTCAATTTATATGATATTAAAAATTTATTTTTTATGGGAGGTGCCACGTCCACTAAAAATAATTAAACAGTATATAGCCTATAGCACTTCCCATATTCGCAGTAAGACTGTGTGAAAATTATACTTAGATCAGATCAGTAGTTACCGGATAAATAATTTCATTTGCATGAGTATTTTTTTCAATTTTAAATTTGAAGTTATCCAATAGATACCTAAAAGAGAAATAGCCATATTTATGTGCACTCAGTTGGCCTTACTTCGGCTTCGGCAGTAACCTCAGTTTTTGAAACTGTCTAAATTAATGATATTTCCGATAGTATTTTTATTACTTTCTTATTTTTTTTTTTTATTTTTACATGACTTCTAAATGTTTCTGTTTTTTGCCAGTCATATCGCCGAACGGAGTGCTTTAAAACGACAAACAATCCTTTCTTAATTTTTTCTGACAAAAACCTTTTTTTTTTGTTTTTTTTTCTTCATTTTTTTGCCAATATTTTATTTACTAAAATCTCCAAACTATTTTTTAAATATAAAAATAACAACGAACTTCGTTTACTACGTATAAGGTATAAAACGGGATCTGTTGAACTAGTGCTAACCGGTGTCGAAAAGAAAAAAGTTTCGAAAATTAAGAATTTTTTGTTTATACTTGGAAATTATTATGTACATATAAAAACTATATATACATTTCATTATACATTTAATATCATGGAAAAACAAAAGTTAGGTAAATAGTATGAAAAAGTTTTAAAAACTTATTTTTGATTAACTCACAAAGCTTTATGAAAGTAATATTTACTATTTACGAAAAAGGGTTTGCTTTTATGAGCAAAGTAAATTACGGAGTGACTTCACATTTCTTCCAGAAGATAACGATGGAAATAAATGTTAACTTAACTGTATTTATTGACTTTTATATTATTAAAACTCCTCTAAAACTCTATTTCTTACAATTATATTATTGAATATATTAATAATACTAAACATTTTACTAGAAATCACTGCTAAGAGCGTTGCTGTTAGGGTCTTTAATGATTATGAGTATGATTTCATTACATAATGATGAATTTAGTTCCAAAGACGTAATTGCGAACATGGTTAGAATTCTTACTAAACAAAGAACTGGTCTAAAAATTTGCCACATTAATGTGTAAAGCCTCAACAATAAAATAGACGAATTCAGGCTAGTTTTTGAAGGTTCGGGGTTTGATATAATAACAGTAGCTGAAACATGGTTTAAATCATCAAAAACTGATAATTTTGTATCCCTTATAGGTTATAACATATATAGAGCTAGTGGAGTGGCAATCTATGTTAAAAAGGGTATGATGTGCAAAGTTAAATGCAAGTCTGATTCTGAACGCATTATTGGACTATTTTTTATTTCTAATGAATCGAATCTCTTATTGTATGATCAAATATCAACACCATACTTTTCTAAGCATGATCTCATCTTAATGGTATATGATTTTCAAACGCAAATCCCAAACCAGACATTTACATTCCATGATTTCAAAAATATTAAATATATAACTTTGCATGATGAATATAGAAAAATTAACTGGAATTGCATTTACTACATGGTATCGGTTGATGAACAATTTAATTTCTTAGAGCACCATCTAACAAACTTACGAGTATTTAATAAAAAAAAATGGAAATCAATACAAGAGATTGGAATTGGTAAAAACAAAAATTGCAATAATATTATTACTGAAAGTCCTGACGATTTAAATAAGAAATTGAGCATTGTAAATATGCAAGAAGCAGATTATAATATTTATTATGATTTCCACGTGAATTCTCTCCCAACACGCCTTTTTTCTTTTAATTGTGTCACACAGAACGATATATACAGAAGTTGCATTTCCATAATATCCAATGCTACAGGTATTGATGCTATAAATCCAAAGTTTTTGGAGATAATACTTCCGTCATTTTTGCCTCAAATTACTTATATTTTTAATAACGTTATTACTGCCAGCACTTTTCCCTCGCGATGAAAAGAAGTTAAAATTTTGCCAATGCCAAAATCAACCACTGAATATCGACCCATAGCAATCCTGCCATTCCTTTCTAAGGCGTTGGAAAGAATACTACATAATCAAATTATTTCATATGTTAATGATCATCGGCTACTTACTAACAGACAGACATATCTGCATCTCTGCTCTCATCCGAAGATTTACGAAAATAAGTTTATGATGGCTGTTTTACCATGTTAGTATTGTTGGACCATTTGACACTGTAGACCTCAATATATTAATGCAGAAATTACAGAAGATTATGAATTTTTCTTCAACATAAGTGTGTGGAAACCAAGCCTGGAATGTCAAGTTTACTTGATGTTAAACAAGACGTTCCGCAACGGTCAATTCTTGGACCACATCCTTTTTCAGTGTACTCTAATGATCTTCCCTATAAAAATTAGAATCTTACTCGCAAAAACAAATTTGTTACCAGTTCTGATGTATGTTTGTGAGGTTTTCTCCTGTTGTGACTCAGAAAGCAAACGAATATTAAACGTTGTTTACAATAACATTGTACTGAGGAGATTTGACACTATTTCATCGTACTGAAGAAACTATATGGTGTACAATTTGAGGACTTATTGAAAATACGTATTTTAATCTTCTTACATAAAATTATTATCACCCGAGAGCCCGACCATTTATTTAATAGATTAAAATTTAGATTTAATAGAACCAAATTTATAATATAAATCAGGTATCATAGATTAATATCAGAATGGCAATTTTATATTATTGCTATTCGTCTTTGGAACATGCTACCAGTAAACATTAACAAAAAACATTATGCAAAATAAAAGTGTACTTCAAGTAGACTTAATCAACAAGTTTTGTATGAAAAACATACAATAAAGTCTACTTGAAGTACACTTTAATTTTTTTGCATACGGCCCTAAAGATATAAGCAACGGCCTTTTCTTTTAAGAAAATATATCTGTGCTATACTCGTAAAATTAATATATGAATTGTTTTCCTTTTTTTGTTTTGTTGTCAGTATTAACTAAGCTTATTGATAAAAATTTTTAATAAATAAATAAGTATATCCTTCTTAAATTTATTTTATTTAGTTTTTAATTTTTATTATTTTAATGTATTTATTATTAACAGTTTTGTTAAAAGCAATGTTAAATTATTATATTTGCCCTTTATGTACTCGTGTGTTGTTTTAAGACTTCAGTCTTGTTACACAGGTTAACAAATAAATATATAAATATTTTAAACAAATTTAGTTAAAATTTAGCTTAAATCTTAAGCACAGATTTCTAATAGATCATACACTTGAATCATATCTGTCTCAATATATTAGTCTTGCATTGTGAATTGAATCTTCTTCACATTTTCGCAGTGGGTACTAATTAATATACTGCACCGTAATCTGTAAAATTTGTATGATCTATAATTCTTATTGTGTTCAAATCCCCGTAATGGATTCTGTTTCGTAATCGATATTTGGTATAAGTAATTGGTACGAGGGGTACTATTTATATTTCTGGAATAGAAAATAATAACAAACATTTTAAATGATAATGGCTTTATTGCTTTTCGAAATATTCCCCTTGATGATTTAAATACTTTTGCATTCATTCAAACCGTTTGTCATAGCAGTTTTTCCATTCCTCTTGAGACACCTACAAAACATGGTTTTTGAACACTTCAACTGCTTCTTCGGCGCTCGTAAATCGTTGACCACGCAGTTTACCTTTGATATTCTGCTGTTTTGTTTCCGGCTGATACGGAAATATATATGATTCGTAACTGTCACGATTTTTTGAAGCACCACGGTCGAACTTTTTAATCATTTCCTTACACAAGCCTTTTCTTGAGCGATTGATAAATAACGGGGTATCCAACGAGAACAAATATATTTTACAAATAAGTGTACATGCAATATCGAATTTATTGAAGTGAAACTAATGTGCAAGGATGCTTCTATCTCACAATATGGCACATGACAATCTTGCATTATCAGTTCACGCACCGCATCGATGTTTTTTGGCACAAATTCCTTCACGGAATTCGTCGGTGACCGACCTACGACCAAAAATACAATTTGTGAAACACGTCCTAAAATCGTCTTAATAGTAATTAAAAAACAAATTATTATATAATTAACATTTAAATAATAATAATTTTGAGTTTTTTTTTCTTTAATTGATGAGGGCGGAAAAATGTTCTAAAGATATGAATGGTGCCCTTCATTATATAAGATTCAACCCGTGTGAGCCGCCTACTCACTAAAAAACCGACACGGGACGAGTGGCGCTTTAGGCTAGTCCTGAATTTCGAGCTTACGCATGTCCTCTTCTGTGCGTAGTTTCTGATTGATGGTGGTTACAAAGTTGTAATTTATATAAGGCAGTAATGTTATACGAGTATATGAAGAATAACTAATTTCTTAAACATTAAGGACTAAAGTCCACATACACCCTACTATTTCATGATTTTGGGGAATTAGTAACGATATTGAAACAAACTTGTATGCCAATATTTAAGGCATTAATAAATACTTTTCTTTATAACAACAACAAAATAACATATAATAACAAAAACAAAAAAAATCAGAGGACAAAAGTGCATATATAATTGAATTAATTATAATTGGAAATTGCATTAGAAAATTTAAAATTTTTAAAAATTTTTAATGATTAGTTGGTCCACCCTAAGCATCGACCACAGCTGTTCAGGGTCGTGGCATTGAATTTACCAAACTTTCTGTAATTTGCGGAGTAATTTCTGCCTATGCTCTGTTTAAAGCAGCTTTGAGGCGTTCACGGCTAATTTCATATTTCCTGACTGTTTTTCCCAAAATATTGTGGTGGGGGCATTATATAGAAGCCCATCTCGAATAATTGTTTGTCTTGCTGGAAAATCCGGTGATTTCAAAGACCCAAGTTATTAGCAGATGGTTTAAATTATCTTCAAATATTCTTATTCATTATGCCGTCAATAAAAACCAAATTACCACATCCAGATGATGCCATGGCTTCCCAAACCATAACACTGTCATCTCCAAGTTTAAACATGAAGGCAATATTCTTTTGACGTAGGGCAGTGTTGGGTGTATGTCTGTGTATGGTACTCACTAATTAGTAGGGCAATTCCACGGGACTCACCTTACACTTTGAAATTCTTTGCAAGTTATTAAAATCAATTTATTCTGAAGTGATATAAAGAATTTTGGAAAAATTGGCTTATACATTAATATATACTCCATAGTTCCGAATTAGTGCCAATTATGATAAATAGCTGAAAAAATGAAAATTGAGTAAAATTAATTATAAAAGCTAAAATTATGTGTGTGACTCACCTTAAGAATTTTATGCTTGTCCCATGTTCTGTGGAACTGCCCAGTAGTACAAAAATAAACCATGTATGATCACTTTTAGTCACAGTCCCCATATAAAATTGATTCCCGATCTTTACTTAAATCTAAAGTTTTTGAAAATACTAAATATGGTCATATTCAGTCTTTTTTTTTACCATAGGCTTCACAGAAAAAATAAATAATAAAAAGATAAATTGGAATTTGGTTACCACTAGACCAATAAGATAAGAGGTAATTATACCCTATACCACCATTTGGTTTGGGTATAATGACTTTGTGCTGCTGTTCGTAACGACCAAAAATATTTGCCTTAGACCATTCTTTTATTATACCGATCGAATCAGAATAACTAACTGATTCGATTTAACGATGTCCGTCCGTCCGTCTGTATGTCCATCTAAACCTTGTAATCAAACTGCAGGTCGCAAATATGAATATGTTGTGATGAAATTCGGTATATAAGCTTCTATCGGCCATAGGATAAACGCCATTGAAATTGGTGAGAATCGGTAAATGTTCAGACCTAGCCCCCATACAAATGACCCCTATGAAATCGACATAAATTGCCATAAGATCCAAATTGTCATATGGATCTTACTCAAATTGGGTTTGTATGCGTTTATTACATCCATTATTGAGTAGTCCAAAAATGATCCCTATGGGACAACTCTTAGTCATAAGCCCCATATAGAGCTGCTTCCCGATCTTCACTTAAGTCTATCAAAAAACAAAAATATTGCACTGATTCTTATCAAATTTTGTTTGTATATATTTTTGCATAATACAAGAGACTTTACCAAACACAGTCAGAATCGGTCCATTTTTGGGTCTAGTCCCCATATAGATATAGCATCCGATATGAACTTTTTCATATCTGCAGCCAAAAAAAAATTAATAAAAATTCCACTCAAATTTGGTTTATGCTTATTTTCTATGTCCAGTTAGTTGGGCCTATGGGATAGGGTCTCTAAACACATGGTATAGGGTATCATATAGTCGGTCTAGACAGACTTTAATTTTCTTATTTGTTTTTTATTATAATTTTTTCATATTTAAAAATGCAAAACAGCTTCTTCGCTAAAACTAAGTATTTACAAAAGCAAATTTACCAGTTAGGACAACTAACTAAGTGTATTAAAAGCAGTATAAATTGCTACAGTCATAAATATTGGGGATTGCAGCAATTAATTATATTATAGCTACATATTTTAAATATAAAATGTATAAACAGATAATGTTATAAATTGTTGTTTTATATAATAAAATTTATTTTATAACAAAATGAATGAATCGAATTAAGTTGTAAATACCAAAAAATATAGTGAAATGACTAACCCAACCGAATTTATAGTTTATTTCTTATTTTTGGAAAAATAAATTAAAAATTGTAATTTTCGGAAAAAAAAAATTCAAAATTAAACGCTAAATTTGTAAACGTAAATGTAACATAACATTATTTTTTATAATGTAACATATTTTTTCTTTTATTAATATTTAATTTCTTATTTTAAAATGAATATATAGTAAATAAAAGGCTTTTAGTGTTTTTATACCTATGTACATCCACTACTGCAGTTTTGAAATGATTATCCCAATAAGTTGTTTAGGCAACAAATAAATAATATCTAAACTCCGCAGTATAAACTAAATTAGACAATTTATGCAATCCAATCTTTGGTCGTTTGAAAAGTATTAGTCAGTAAACACAACACAATAACGTGATATTACACAGGACTTTAAAAATTCGGTTGGTAACAAATTCGGTTGCCACTTCGAATCTGATTTTGTGTGCATATAAAAATAACAAATTAAAAATAATACTAGTACATTTTTCTCATCGAATTTGGTGTAGAGTATCGTATAGCCGGTCTGGACTGACTATAATTTTCTTAATTGTTAGTTTTACCGGCATTTATCAGAAGACATGTGAATTTTTGTTGAAATTAATTATTTTTTATTTTCTTTCTTATGATGAAACTTTTGACTCAGTTTTTGCAACTAATTTATTTTGATTTCTGAATACATTTTATTTTTCATCCGCTGAAATACCGGATATTTAAACATTATCTGAAAGATCGAGATTTTCTGAAAAGCTTGTTAAGATTTTTAAATTGAATTGGAAACTCTATAATACAAATTTTTGGTAAAGCTAAATTTCCTTTTTATCAACTGCACGACTGTAATTTACACTAAATTACATAAAACCAACTAGCTGTGCTTACACATTAATAAACAAAACGGTTTATATTGTGGCAAAATTTATTTAAACTAATAATAAACTTAAAAATTTTGTTTTATTAAAAAAATATATATGTATATATATTATTAAAATTAAAACTATTGAAGATAAGAGGAATTACATATATTTTAATATGTATAATATAAAAACCACTCACTCTTAAAATTCAAACTTATTAAATATTTAATAACAACTTGTTTTTGCTTCTATTTAAAAATTATGAGTATAATCGTATGTATGTATAATTCAAAAGAAAATTAATAACAAAAAAATTATTATTATTTTAAGTAAATTTTGAGTAACTAATAGACAGATATTTATTATATAAGGGATATTTATTATAAAGATGAATTATTTTCGTAAATTTAGCTAAGTTTAAAGTTACTAAAAATACTAAATAACTATGTATATTCATCAGCAAAAGAAATCAAACTATAAATAGTTTTCACATGTGCTAATAAATAATCAGAATGATGATATCAATATTAAGAAGAACAACATAACAGAGCAGTCTAGCTAACTTTTTATACAAATGCAAACAATTTATTTTAAAAGCAAACAGCTCTCAAAGTCGACGTTCATGTGTACGTCATACACAGTATATAGTGGTTTGAATGTAGAAAATTGTCCAATCGTCTTAAATTGTAGCAATACTAAGGCTATGAGCATTTAAAAAACTGGTTTATATTTAACCCTTTCCATTGTTATCAAAATTTTGACTTTTATACTATGTTTTTTTTTAGCTTTTGAGATTTTTAATAAATAATTTTTTTATATGTGTATGCCGATCGCAAAGATGCCAAATTTTTATATTACTTGAAAGGTTTTTAATGATTTTTATCATGATCCGATTTTTCGATCAATTGCATTCCAAGTTGATAATAATTAGTTAGTTAATTTAAATTTACTGCGATAATTATTTCGAAAACAGAACTTTACTTGTGCATAATAAATAATAATAAAACTTAAACATTTTAAAAATATCCTGCAATTAAGTATGATCGAACCGGAAAACAATCAAAACACGTTTTTAAATTTAAATTTAATTTATTACATGTTTGTACAATAGGATGCAACATGTGTTGTAATGGGAACGCAAATTACTAGTATTTAAATGTATACTTACAAATTCCAACTGTTTTAAAGTTGCGATCGACTTCTGATCGCAAAATCTCCTTAGTGTGGAGAGCGCGTACACATCCGGGTCCGAACGCTGGCGGATTCCAAACAAGAGCTGGCAAGTAAATTGTGTGGTCGTAAATCAGCTACAGAACTGTGTCATCAGCTGATATTAAGTAGCAGACAAACAAAATAGTTTGAGGTATTAGATTATACCGTGCTTTACTTTCAACACATTACAATTAAAATCAACGAAGTTGTGTAACACATTATTATTATGATAAATTCTGCAGAAAGGATAATAATTAGCATAATTAGTCTTAAAATAGTCCAAATAAATCGAATTAAAATACCTTATGAATCTGCAAGGTATGCTAAAATTTCAATTTGATAAACGAAACTCTGAGTCAACCTCCTACACTTAAGGGTTGGGAGTCTGATAAGCCTTAGTCTATTTGTATATGATGGTAAGTCATCATAACTCCAACCTAAACCTCGTAGACAGAATAGAAAAAACTTTTTCTGTACAGACTCAATTACATTAGCGTGAACCTGATAACCATCAAGTTCACATTGTTAAAAATATACTTGTTTGAAAATCCAGTTTTTCCACTCAACATAAATATTCTAGTATTCATTGAAAAATATTTTATGTAAACTTTTATATTATAGATATTTTTTCATTCGCTTTCAAACATTTGTACGGATAACATTTATATTAAATAAAATTTATTTATATAAAAGAAATTTGGTGACAATTAATATATCAGAATCCTCGATAGTTTTAGCAGGTTATGGGTCCAGGAGCGAGGGTAAATAATAAGTTAAAGAAACCTGAATAAAACATTGTGAGCAAATTTCAAGAAAACAAATCTTCAAAATGACTTCTTCATCGTTATACCAAATAGAGCGATTACATGAAAAAAATTTTGAGACATGGAGGGTACAAATGAAAAGTGTCTTTATTCATAGCATATCAATGGTGAGGAAAGGAAAGTTCCAACATAGGAAATAAATAGAAAGTTGGCATGGACAAAGGACTATAAATAAAGCAAATTCCGTTCTGAGTCCTGGTCCCTCATCATCGAACAACAACTTAGCTGAAGTAATCACTCCCCTTTCAACTTTTCCTTCTACTTCTACTCAAAACAACTTTATCGTTGAATTCTAACAACGCTACTAAACAATCATCCTCAAACTTAATTTCTGACAACGTACAAAATGCTCACCGCGAATCACGAGTTATACTTCCAAAAAAATCTGTTTTTATTTCTCGTTTTACTTCTGAAATAACCGCTGAAGATATCGATTACTATACTAAAAATAAGCTTAATTCAAATGCTGATATTGTTACGTCTAAATTTTTATACTCTCAGCCAAGAAGTGTTACATCATTTAAAATAAGTGTTCCATTTGAAGTATTTGATTTAATTATTAATCCATGTTTCTGGCCTGATAATACACTTTTTCGTGAATACATATATAAAGATAATCAAAAAGTCAACAATATTGCTCGCCTTCCATCAGGTGTAACAAACAAACAACCAAAAAAATTAAATTTGATTGCTGTTCGAGGATTAAATACTAAACTTTCCAACTTATTCATTGAAAGTTTCAATTTAAATCAGCATGTTATAATTCTAACGGAAACTTGGCTAAATAAGAATACATACAACACAGACTCACGATCGGAAAAAAAAACGAAATTCAGTCATAAACAACATATAAAACAAATAGTTTTATTTTTTTATATATATTATCTTTTTTTTATTTTTATTTTTTTATAACTGCTAATGAATTATTTTAGATTTTTTTAAATAAATTTAGTTAAAACAATTGTTGCCGTTATTATAGGGGTGTTTCAGATTTTTCCGATCGCGAGTGGATAATGTTAAAATAAAGCTACACTCGAATCTGTGTGGTTTATGTGTGTTCGAAACAAAAAATACGTGATTGAAAAATGTTCGTGTAGATAACGAAATATTAAAACGAAACACAGTCATAATTGTGTTTGGCACCGTACAACATTTGGAAACACATAATTAATATGAAAATAAAAAAAATATGTGTTTGTTGGTCTCAGCTATGTTTGTTTACATATGTATGTTTATGTACGAGTTTTTTATTCAGTGTATGCTTTTTCTGAACTCTGCTAAAAACATTATTGTAAATTCTGGAGTGCCGAAAAGTAGCCACCATCGACTAATACTATTCTCACTCTCCATTAATGATCTGTCGTATGTTATTAACTTTAAACGCTCTTTACATGTGTTTAATTAAAAAAAAAAAAATATTGACCATTTCTGGGTTTTTTCTTTAAATAACGACGTAACTTAAATGTTTATTAAATTAATTTGCAGCACTAACGACGTATGTCAACCTAAGTTTGATCGCTGACAAATTATTTTCTCAGAAAAGGACACATAGCGACATATGGTGTTATTAATGAAAAAAAATGCAAAATAATTTTGGATTATTTTTCAGTTTATAACCACTTATAAAAACTGTTGCGTTTATTTCTGTTATTTGTTGTCACTATTATCCTTGATACGTAGTTATATTCTCACCCTAATTCCCGTTAACTTTCTGTTGACGAAAAAAAAATCAATTTCTCAAGCAACAACTTATGTCTAAATGTGTGGTTGCACTGGTAGTTTTCTTTTTCAAAGAAAACGACATTTGTCGACATAAGTTGTTTTATCTGCACACACTTTAAGTGTAATTTACATATTCCTCTTAAGATTTTTGACTTAAAATTATTTATAAAGTATTTATTGCCCATGACTACAGGACTGTTAAATAAAAAGTCCTAAAAACTTTATATGAGCCCATAATTTCAAATATAACGTTTCTTGGCTCTCCTGAACCTTTTGATTTTACGTGGTTATTCTAGAAAACCACAGATGTATGCTGATGATGTGAAAATCTTCTTTTTACATGTGGTGTAAATTCAACCTGATGGATTTAAATATAAAAAAATGAAAACATATGCGCTTTTCTAGAAACTGGAATGGCTTTGGAAACTACTCTTTAGGTGGCTGCCAGCTGGAGTTGGTAAAATAATTTTTTGGATCTTGAAATCTTGTTTGATACAAAATTAAATGTTGTACAACATATTACGATGACAATCAATAAAGCTCGCGGTGTGCTGGCTCTTATTAAGCGATGGGCAAGGAGTCCATACATCCTTTTATTACAAAACAGTTATATGTAAGACTTATTCTAGAATACGGTTCATTAATCTGGGATCGTTATTATAATGTTCATAGTAACCGTATCGAGTGTTCAAAAACAATTTCTTCTCTTCTGCTTGCGAAGTTTTTAATGGAACCCTGTTGATGATTTTCCATCTTATACAACTCGTCTTGCTCAAATTAAATTGCCTACATTAAAAAGCCGTAGGACTATGCTGAATGCTGTCTTCCTAACAAATTTCATAAATGGTAAATTTAATTTTCCACAACGATCAACACGCTTTTTCATCCCATTATCTCTTCAAATGAAAATATAATTACTTATACTGTATGTAAGGATTGATTTCCATAGACTAAATAAATAAATAACAAGTAAGATGTTAAATTCGGCTGTGCCAAATTTTTTAATTTTTAATTTTTAATTTTAAATTTTAAATTTTTAATTTTTAATTTTTAATTTTTAATTTTTAATTTTTAATTTTTAATTTTTAATTTTTAATTTTTAATTTTTAATTTTTAATTATTAATTTTTAATTTTTAATTTTTTAATTTTTAATTTTTAATTTTTAATTTTTAATTTTTAATTTTTAATTTTTAATTTTTAATTTTTAATTTTTAATTTTTAATTTTTAATTTTTAATTTTTAATTTTTAATTTTTAATTTTTAATTTTTAATTTTTAATTTTTAATTTTTAATTTTTAATTTTTCATTTTTAATTTTTAATTTTTAATTTTTAATTTTTAATTTTTAATTTTTAATTTTTAATTTTTAATTTTTAATTTTTAATTTTTAATTTTTAATTTTTAATTTTTAATTTTTAATTTTTAATATTTAATTGTTAATTTTTAATTATTAATTTTTAATTTTTAATTTTTAATTTTTAATTTTTAATTTTTAATTTTTAATTTTTAATTTTTAATTTTTAATTTTTAATTTTTAATTTTTAATTTTTAATTTTTAATTTTTAATTTTTAATTTTTAATTTTTAATTTTTAATTTTTAATTTTTAATTTTTAATTTTTAATTTTTAATTTTTAATTTTTAATTTTTAATTTTTAATTTTTAATTTTTAATTTTTAATTTTTAATTTTTGATTTTTAATTTTTAATTTTTAATTTTTAGTTTTAAGTTTTTAATTTTTAATTTTTAATTTTTAATTTTTAATTTCTAATTTTTAATTTTTAATTTTTAATTTTTAATTTTTAATTTTTAATTTTTAATTTGTAATTGTTAATTTTTAATTTTTAATTTTAATTTTTAATTTTTAGTTTTTAGTTTTTAATTTTTAATTTTTAATTTTTAATTTTTAATTTTTAATTTTTAATTTTTAATTTTTTATTTTTAATTATTAATTTTTAATTTTAAATTTTAAATTTTAAATTTTTAATATTTAATTTTTAATTTTTGTGTTTTCCATTTTCCATTTTTCATTATTCATTTTTCAATTTTCATTTTATAATTTCCATTTTAATTTTTCAATTTTAATTTTCAATTTTTCAATTTTCAATATTCAATTTTCATTTCCATTTTTCAATTTACATTTTCAATTTTCCATTTTTGCATTTTCCAATTTTCAATTTTCATTTTCCATTTTCAATTTTTAATTTTCCATTTTTCATTTTCCAATTTCCATTTTTAATTTTGCAATTTTCAATTTTCATTTTTCATTTTCCATTTTCCATTTTTCAATTTTTCATTTTTCAGTTTTCATTTTCCATTTCTCATTGTCCATTTTTCATTTCCATTTTGCGTTTTTCATTTTTCAATTTTCATTTCCCATTTTTCGTTTTTCGTTTTTCATTTTCCATTTTTCATATTTCAATTTTCAATTTTGATTTTCCATATTCCATTCTTCATTTTTCAATTTTCCATTTTCCATTTTTCAATTCTCATTTTCCATTTTCCATGTTTTAATTTTCATTTTCCATTTTCATTTTTCAATTTTAATTTTTCATATTTCATTTTCCATTTTTCATTTTTTATTTTCCATTTTTAATTTTTTAATTTTCAATTTTCATTTTCCATTTTTCAATTTTCAATTTTCATATTCCATTTTTCATTTTCCATTTTTTCACTTTTAGTTTTTCAATTTTCAATTTCCATTTTTCCATTTGTCATTTTTCATTTTTCAATTTTCATATTTCATTTTTGAATTTCATTCTCCATTTTCCGTTTTGCATTTTCCATTTTTCAATTTTCTTTTTCCATTTTCCATTTTTTATTTTGCAATTTTCATTTTCCATTTTACATATTTCATATTTCAGTTCTCGTTTTCCATTTTCCACTTACCATTTTCCATTTTTCATTTTTCAATTTTCATTTTCCATTTTTCATTTTTCAATTTTCATTTTCCATTTTTCATTTTTCAATTTTCATTTTCCATTTTTATTTTTTAATTTTCCATTTTCCATTTTCCATTCTCCATTTTTCATTTTCCATTTTTCATTTTACATTTTCCATTTTCCGTTTTTCATTTTCCATTTTTCATTTTCCATTCTCCATTTTTCATTTTCTATTTTCCATTTTTCATTTTCCATTTTTAATTTTTTATTTTTCAATTTTCTTTTTTCATTTTCCATATTCCATTTTACATTTTTCATATTACATTTTACATTTTACATTTTACATTTTACATTTTACATTTTACATTTTACATTTTACAGTTTACATTTTACATTTTACATTTTACATTTTACATTTTACATATTACATTTTACATTTTACATTTTACATTTTACATTTTACATTTTACATTTTACATTACATTTTACATTTACATTTATATTTTACATTTTACATTTTACATTTTACATTTTACATTTTACATTTTACATTTTACATTTTACATTTACATTTTACATTTTACATTTTACATTTTACATTTTACATTTTACATTTTACATTTTACATTTTTACATTTTACATTTTACATTTTACATTTTACATTTTACATTTTTACATTTTACATTTTACATTTTACTTTTACATTTTACATTTTACATTTTACATTTTAACATTTTACATTTTACATTTTACATTTTACATTTTACATTTTACATTTTACATTTTACATTTACATTTTACATTTTACATTTTACATTTTACATTTTACATTTTACATTTTACATTTACATTTTTACATTTTACATTTTACATTTTACATTTTACATTTTACATTTTACATTTTACATTTTACATTTTACATTTTACATTTTACATTTTACATTTACATTTTACATTTTACATTTTACATTTTACATTTTACATTTTACATTTTACATTTTTACATTTTACATTTTACATTTTACATTTACATTTACATTTTACATTTACATTTTACATTTCATTTACATTTTACATTTTACATTTACATTTTACATTTTACATTTACATTTTACATTTTACATTTTACATTTACATTTTACATTTTACATTTTACATTTTAACATTTTACATTTTACATTTTACATTTTACATTTTACATTTTACATTTTACATTTTACATTTACATTTTACATTTTACATTTTACATTTTACATTTTACATTTTACATTTTACATTTTACATTTTACATTTTACATTTTACATTTTACATTTTACATTTTACATTTTACATTTTACATTTTACATTTTACAATTTTATTACATTTTACATTTACATTTTACATTTTACATTTTACATTTTACATTTTACATTTTACATTTTACATTTTACATTTTACATTTTACATTTTACATTTTACATTTTACATATTACATTTTACATTTTACATTTTACATTTACATTTTACATTTTACATTTTACATTTTACATTTTACATTTTACATTTTACATTTTACATTTTACATTTTACATTTTACATTTTACATTTTACATTTTACATTTTACATTTTACATTTTACATTTACATTTTACATTTTACATTTTACATTTACATTTTACATTTTACATTTTACATTTTACATTTTACATTTTACATTTTACATTTTACATTTTACATTTTACATTTTACATTTTACATTTTACATTTTTACATTTTACATTTTACATTTTACATTTTACATTTTACATTTTACATTTTACATTTTACATTTACATTTACATTTTACATTTTACATTTACATTTTACATTTTACATTTTACATTTTACATTTTACATTTACATTTTACATTTTACATTTACATTTTACATTTTACATTTTACATTTTACATTTTACATTTTACATTTTACATTTTACATTTTACATTTTACATTTTACATTTTACATTTTACATTTTACATTTTACATTTACATTTTACATTTTACATTTTACATTTTACATTTTACATTTTACATTTTACATTTACATTTTACATTTTACATTTACATTTACATTTTACATTTTACATTTTACATTTTACATTTTACATTTTACATTTACATTTACATTTTACATTTTACATTTTACATTTTACATTTTACATTTTACATTTATTACATTTTACATTTTACATTTTACATTTTACATTTTACATTTTACATTTTACATTTTACATTTTACATTTTACATTTTACATTTTACATTTTACATTTTACATTTTACATTTTACATTTTACATTTTACATTTTACATTTTACATTTTACATTTTACATTTTACATTTTACATTTTACATTTTACATTTTACATTTTACTTTTACATTTTACATTTTACATTTTACATTTTACATTTTACATTTTACATTTTACATTTACATTTTACATTTTACATTTTACATTTACATTTTACATTTTACATTTTACATTTTACATTTTACATTTTACATTTTACATTTTACATTTTACATTTTACATTTTACATTTTACATTTTACATTTTACATTTTACATTTTACATTTTTACATTTTACATTTTACATTTTACATTTTACATTTTACATTTACATTTTACATTTTACATTTTACATTTTACATTTTACATTTTAACATTTTACATTTTACATTTTACATTTTACATTTTACATTTTACATTTTACATTTTACATTTTACATTTTACATTTACATTTTACATTTTACATTTTACATTTTACATTTTACATTTTACATTTTACATTTTACATTTTACATTTTACATTTTACATTTTACATTTTACATTTTACATTTTACATTTTACATTTTACATTTTACATTTACATTTTACATTTACATTTTACATTTTACATTTTACATTTTACATTTTACATTTTACATTTTACATTTTACATTTTACATTTTACATTTTACATTTTACATTTTACATTTTACATTTTACATTTTACATTTTACATTTTACATTTTACATTTTACATTTTACATTTTACATTTTACATTTTACATTTTACATTTTACATTTTACATTTTACATTTTACATTTTACATTTTACATTTTACATTTTACATTTTACATTTTACATTTTACATTTTACATTTTACATTTTACATTTTACATTTTACATTTTACATTTACATTTTACATTTTACATTTTACATTTTACATTTTACATTTTACATTTTACATTTTACATTTTACATTTTACATTTTACATTTTACATTTTACATTTTACATTTTACATTTTACATTTTACATTTTACATTTTACATTTTACATTTTACATTTTACATTTTACATTTTACATTTTACATTTTACATTTTACATTTTACATTTTACATTTTACATTTTACATTTTACATTTTACATTTTACATTTTACATTTTACATTTTACATTTTACATTTTACATTTTACATTTTACATTTTACATTTTACATTTTACATTTTACATTTTACATTTTACATTTTACATTTTACATTTTACATTTTACATTTTACATTTTACATTTTACATTTTACATTTTACATTTTACATTTTACATTTTACATTTTACATTTTACATTTTACATTTTACATTTTACATTTTACATTTTACATTTTACATTTTACATTTTACATTTTACATTTTACATTTTACATTTTACATTTTACATTTTACATTTTTACATTTTACATTTTACATTTTACATTTTACATTTTACATTTTACATTTTACATTTTACATTTTACATTTTACATTTTACATTTTACATTTTACATTTTACATTTTACATTTTACATTTTACATTTTACATTTTACATTTTACATTTTACATTTTACATTTTACATTTTACATTTTACATTTTACATTTTACATTTTACATTTACATTTTACATTTTACATTTTACATTTTACATTTTACATTTTACATTTTACATTTTACATTTTACATTTTACATTTTACATTTTACATTTTTACATTTTACATTTTACATTTTACATTTTACATTTTACATTTTACATTTTACATTTTACATTTTACATTTACATTTTACATTTTACATTTTACATTTTACATTTTACATTTTACATTTTACATTTTACATTTTACATTTTACATTTTACATTTTACATTTTACATTTTACATTTTACATTTTACATTTTACATTTTACATTTTACATTTACATTTTACATTTTACATTTTACATTTTACATTTTACATTTTACATTTTACATTTTACATTTTACATTTTACATTTTACATTTTACATTTTACATTTTACATTTTACATTTTACATTTTACATTTTACATTTTACATTTACATTTTACATTTTACATTTTACATTTTACATTTACATTTTACATTTTACATTTTACATTTTACATTTTACATTTTACATTTTACATTTTACATTTTACATTTTACATTTTACATTTTACATTTTACATTTTACATTTTACATTTTACATTTTACATTTTACATTTTACATTTTACATTTTACATTTTACATTTTACATTTTACATTTTACATTTTACATTTTACATTTTACATTTTACATTTTACATTTTACATTTTACATTTTTACATTTTACATTTTACATTTTACATTTTACATTTTACATTTTACATTTTACATTTTACATTTTACATTTTACATTTTACATTTTACATTTTACATTTTACATTTTACATTTTACATTTTACATTTTTACATTTTACATTTTACATTTTACATTTTACATTTTACATTTTACATTTTACATTTTACATTTTACATTTTACATTTTACATTTACATTTTACATTTTACATTTTACATTTTACATTTTACATTTTACATTTTACATTTTACATTTTACATTTTAACATTTTACATTTTAACATTTTACATTTTACATTTTACATTTTACATTTTACATTTTACATTTTACATTTTACATTTTACATTTTACATTTTACATTTTACATTTTACATTTTACATTTTACATTTTACATTTTACATTTTACATTTTACATTTTACATTTTACATTTTACATTTTACATTTTAATTTTACATTTTACATTTTACATTTTACATTTACATTTTACATTTTACATTTTACATTTTACATTTACATTTTACATTTTACATTTTACATTTACATTTTACATTTTAATTTTACATTTATTACATTTTACATTATTACATTTTACATTTTACATTTTACATTTACATTTTACATTTTACATTTTACATTTTACATTTTACATTTTACATTTTACATTTTACATTTTAACATTTTACATTTTACATTTTACATTTTACATTTTACATTTTACATTTTACATTTTACATTTTACATTTTACATTTTACATTTTACTTTTACATTTTACATTTTACATTTTACATTTACATTTTACATTTTACATTTTACATTTTACATTTTACATTTTACATTTTACATTTTACATTTTACATTTTACATTTTACATTTTACATTTTACATTTTACATTTTACATTTTACATTTTACATTTTACATTTTACATTTTACATTTTACATTTTACATTTTACATTTTACATTTTACATTTTACATTTTACATTTTACATTTTACATTTTACATTTTACATTTTACATTTTACATTTTACATTTTACATTTTACATTTTACATTTACATTTTACATTTTACATTTTACATTTTACATTTTACATTTTACATTTTACATTTTACATTTTACATTTTACATTTACATTTTACATTTTACATTTTACATTTTACATTTTACATTTTACATTTTACATATTTTACATTTTACATTTTACATTTTACATTTTACATTTTACATTTTACATTTTACATTTTACATTTTACATTTTACATTTTACATTTTACATTTTACATTTTACATTTTACATTTTACATTTTACATCATTTTACATTTTACATTTTACATTTTACATTTTACATTTTACATTTTACATTTTACATTTTACATTTTACATTTTACATTTTACATTTTACATTTTACATTTTACATTTTACATTTTACATTTTACATTTTACATTTTACATTTTACATTTTACATTTTACATTTTACATTTTACATTTTACATTTTACATTTTACATTTTACATTTTACATTTTACATTTTACATTTTACATTTTACATTTTACATTTTACATTTTACATTTTACATTTTACATTTTACATTTTACATTTTACATTTTACATTTTACATTTTACATTTTACATTTTACATTTTACATTTTACATTTTACATTTTACATTTTACATTTTCCATTTTCTGTTTTTCATTTTCCATTTGCCATTCTCCATTTTCCATTTTCATTTTCCATTTTTCATTTTCATTTTTTTTTTCATATTGGCGATTTTTTTTTACTATAACGTGATAACGATAAAAAAATATGTGGCAATACTACTGACATGAGCTATGTTATTGTGTTCTTGGTATTGTTAATATATGTATATGCATAATTTTTTTGTGGCATTTTTTTATGTTGTTGTACAATTATAATGATCAATCACTAAACTGTTACAACAAACGCACTGGGTTTTATGTTTTTTTTAGAGGTATCTACATATTTTTGCTCGTATCTAATCACGATGATCCCCGATTTAGCCAATTTTCAATACCAACCTGCTGGGAATTACGGCAAATGACATTATTGTGAATGAGCGTGATTTCAACAGATAGACGGACAGACGGACATCGCTTTATCGACTCGAGCTGTGATAAGGATCAAGAATATATATACTTTATGTGGTCGGAAATTAGTTTTTCGATGCGTTACAAACGGAATGACAAACCTATGTATACCCTCTGTCACTGACGTGTGTAGGGTATAAAAAATGGCGTTGGCAACTGTAATGTTGAGTGAAAGCAGGGATCCCCACACGCATACATTCACATTTATGTTTGTGTTGGTTGTTTGTTTTTGAGCGTAGTTTATTTTTCTCTCATTCCACCAGGGCTGCAACAATTTATTTAATACTGTCCGCGAACAAATTCGAAAAAAATCCACATAAATTCCCATGTGTAATATAAAAATATTAAAAATAACAATAAATTTGTTATTTTATTTTGTATTTTTATTGTTATTACTATAACTAAATGATGTTAGAGAAAAATTAACAAAAAATGCTAAATGATTTGGCTTTACCACTTGCGCGTTGCGAGGAAAAAAGAGTTTATAAAACTGGGACACAGTTTTGCATAACGTCATCAATTTTTATTTTATATGGACAACATTTTTCTGATAAGATTTTCAATATGTTCATCAGTAAGTTTATTTCTGGTTTTACTTTTAATTATTTTTATACCTTACACATGTCAGTGGCAGAGGGTATACATAGGTTTGTAATTCCGTTTGTAACGCATCGAAAAACTAATTTCTGACCCCCATAAAGTATATATATTCTTGATCCTTATCACAGCTCGAGTCGATATAGCGATGTCTGTCTGTCCGTC
>CAVMKG010000109.1:0-26119 GCA_963682025.1 Cordilura impudica | reverse complement strand
GTATAAAATTTCTAAAAAATAATTTACTACACATAAATAAATTCATAACTTGTTATTTGCTATGCTCTATACCACTCTGTAGTCAGGTAAGTGAGTTTGTATTGACTGTATTTGAACTAGCCTCGCCTTGCATTATACCGTTACACTCAGAATTACTTTCTGAATTGATTTTACTATGTACATCCGTCAGTTCATCTCTATTTCTGTCTGCGTGTTGATGTAAGCCTTGCAATGAAACAGCATGTTACAACTATATGTATATCGTCGTGCCAGTGCAATACTGTAACATCTCAAAATAGATAGTTTTGAGATATTACCAAGAATCACATATAAATGAGGATGTGCAAACTGAAATTTGTTCATCATAAACTGACTAACCAAGAGTGGTTAGTCAGTACATATTTATGAACAAGAGTGGCAGAACTCAAAATGTTCATGAAGAAGAAGAGTTGCGGGAGCAGCCATTTTGAGGATTGCCAAAGAAGTATTTAAAAACAGAATAAAGGAAAAATGTAGTAGGAGAAAATATGAAACTGGAATTGTTATAAAAGAGGTATATATTATATATTATAATTTGTAATAAAAAAATTAGATTTATTTTAAGATTACTTTGTGTATTTTATTTATATTAAGGAAGTTTTTGCTTTTGAATGGATTCGTCATATTAATCATTGCCTTTATTTTATAAAAAAGGCAGTAACAAAAAAGTCTCTTCTTGAATTTATGTGGTGGCCCAGAAAAGGGCCTTTTTATACCCTCTACACCTCAGATGTTAAAGATGTTAAATAAAAGGTCTTATTAAAAAGGTAAACAAATTTATAAATTATTTTTTCTTAATACTATAAAAATATGCAATAAAAAAAGCATAAAAAATTTGTTTTTTATTTTTGCAAAAATTTTAATAATGTTGAACAATTTACGATAATGTTGTATATCCCGTCACCTTGGAAAATATTAAGATTTATTAGTTTTATATCGCAGAGTTTATAATTTGTTTTGTCTTTTTCAGATATCGTTGAATTCTATTCAGAATTGATATTTAAATAATTTATAAAAAAAAGTGTTGTTCATAGAAATGAGTAAATTGAAATGAGTGTTTAAAAAGATTTTAAGTAAAAGCTATTTTTCATATAAAATTATGAAAATTAATCTTTCCATGTGCAAAAAAAACAATATAAAATTATTTGCTATTTTTTCCATCATATCCTGCACAACTCCGAAATTGATAAGATTTTGTGTTTTCATTAGAAAATAGTTCGGATAAAATTTAATTCGCTAAGTTTAGATTTTTCCTTTTTTTATACATTGGAAACTTTCACAAAATTGTAAATTTGCAACTTGATTTTTAATAAATTCGCGTTAAGTCCTAAGATTATTATTTTTTCTTGCGAAATCACTCTTTGCTGTGTTCTCTAAAGAAAGATAACAATTTGTTTAAAAAAATTCATTTAACAACAAAATAGGCGAAAAAAAAATTTTTTTAGCATGCCAAAACAATGGAAACTTCTGTACCAGAGTTGATTAAAACAACAAAAATTGAAGATGGTAATAAATTATATGTGTAAAATCTTAACCGTTATTTAAATGTTTAAAGTTTCTGGCATTTGAACTGTTTTTTAAATACAATTGAATTTTTCAATGTTTTTATCTTATAATTATTTACTAGTGTATCCCAGCACTCGAAATTCAAGTGCAAATTCTAGGAAATATTATTTTTTTCATTAAATTTTTGTCTTCCAATGTTTTTTAATCTATATATTTGACACGGAAAGTTAAAAGGGATCTATGGTCAGAAAATAAGTTTTGGAGAAAAACGACTTTGAAGTAAACAAGTTGATTTTGAATATTGAATATTTAAATGAGCCTAAAGGTATGTTAATCAATTTTAGCAATTCACGATTCAACACAGAGTGTCGGATATATAATTTAAATCATTCGCATTAACAGGGTGCAACGGTGGAAGCGGTGGCAGCGGCATGCCCACAGAAAAAAATGAGGTGGAAGTGGCATGCCCGCCAAATGAAGTTAAAATGGTAAAGAACCCTGTCCTATATCGCCATAACTCGAAAAAAGTTGAAGCCATGGACGACTTCGACGTGTGCGGGGTTACCGTAGCTTCGAAACTTCGGCAGATGACTATTGAACGGAGCCGAATAGTGGAAAGGAAGATATATGAGCTGCTGTTCAAGGGTTTAGATGAAAATTACATAATATACATTTTTTTTTATTTTTAAATTTTTTTTATTTAAATTTATGTTTTAGTTCCTGAATTGTTTATTTTTATTATAATTTTTTTTAATTTTTTTATTTAAATTTATATTTAAGTTCTTGAATTGTTTTTTTATTATTATTTTTTAATTTTTTTATTTATATTTATTTAAGTTTCTGAATTGTTTTTTTTTTAATTTTTTTATTTTCTTATTTTTTGAATATTTTGGTTAACATTTAAAATTCACTTTAATTTTTTTTTATATAATAAAATTTTTGAAAATATTATACATTTGTATTTCCTTATATGCTTTCAATTTCACATATTTTTTCAACCATGTTTGAAAAATTTCATTCCACATAAAACAAATGTCTTATGAAATTTTTCAAATTAACTTTACTTGATGAAATTGCAAATGTTAAAAAATTGAAACTTTTCTACTTTTTGCCTTTTACAATTTGTTTTGTTTTCTTATATTAACTATGTGTGTGTGTTTGTTGTTTCTTATTGTGTCCAATGTGTGTATACCCATTCAGCATTTCACATCTAGGCTCATTTCAATATCTAGTAATAAAACCAAGATTCTTCATAAAACCGTGTCATAATTTCATTAAATGCTAGCTGGGTTTTCATGTTCTTGCTGCATAACAATGTCTGCGTTTTGTCAAGTGAAAAATATGTTTTTTTTTCGAATGATCTTGCTTATTAGCAATGTGAAGATATTTTATGTTCATGAACTTTTGAATATTCTGAGATCTGCCACTCTTGCTATGATGAACAAATTACATTTTGCACATCCTCATTTATATATGATTCTTGATATTACGGTTTAAAGTTTTATCGTTTTGTATAAACGTTGTAAAATATTTACCATTCTTAAAAGTATAGATTTTTAAGTATTACTAACATGACTATAAGTAAAAATACAAAATAATTCCCTTTTTGTGATGAATTAATACTGCCTTATATAAAAGAAATTTTAAATTTTATTTTATTTCGTGTTGTTACAGTATTGCTCTTTTATCAATTCTTAATTTTGAAAAACACATAGAAACCATTTTCGCACCCCTAGACAGATAGTAATAATTATTATACTGGTAAGTGGAATATCGAACCAGATAAACATTATTACTATAAACCAATAATAAAATAATGCAGTTAAACGTCAAACATCAACTTTTGAAACCCATGTCACCAAAATAACAACACTATAACATTGTATTTTGTTACTGTCTTGCACTAACAAAGTTTAAAATTTATAGGACAGTACTGTTACATCTCTTAATATTCTCGTATTGAACTAGCTGACCGTTGTTTTCTGTTCAGTGTAATATAAGAATATGTACTGAAATTTAGCATTTTGAGACGTTATGATATTCCTCTGATCCTTTGAGTCTATTCTAGCTCAATAGAGCAGTTTTCAGAACACAGTAACATTATGAGTTGTTACAGTATTGCACTGGTAAGACGAATTGTCGGACGAAGGACGATAGCTAATGAAATTGCCGCTTTGAGATAGAATTATCGTAGGATTATCGTATAAATGTCGGTTAAATTTGGTTTATGTGTGTTTCTTACAATCATTAGTTCATTTGACGTGTTATACCGATCGACTCATAAAATGATTTAGTGATGTCCGTCAGTTCGTCCCAATGTTTGTCCATGTGTCCATGTAAACCTTTTAATAAACTGTCGCAAAAATATATAGTAAGTAAATATATTATCATGAAATTCGGTATATGAGTTTTTGTCCGCCATAGGAGAATCTCAATTGCAATTGGTGAAATTAGTTGTATGTTTGGACTAAGCCACCATGCAAATGGATTAAAATTGCCGAAAGATCCAGATAAGATGTCGGTAAGATTTGGTTTATGTGCAGTTGCAAAAAAAAAGTATCCATAACCTGATGATGAAAACTTTAAATATTTGTAAAATAATTAGAATTACGAATGTTTGGCACCGATACATTGAAAATTAAACTTGTTTTCCAAAAAAATTCTGGAACGTTTTTAATAAAAATTTTCGCTTACAATGCAAAAAACGCAGTATGGAAACTTTAATGGCCAGAAAAAGTATTCGTAAATTCACAATTAGGGGAATCCCACAACATATGCAACTACGTACATGCATATCTGTTACATCGATTTTATTTTAGTAGAGGACAAAACTGTTTGTATAAAGTTAAACATATTTTAAGATGTCTCCCGAAATCAAGGAAATCGATGCTGACGAAAGAGAAATCATACTGAAGCTTAGCGTAAATCTTTGCTTGAAATATTGGAGATTATAACCAGCGGCCACTCCTCAGTGCAACATGTGATTCAAAACTACAAATCCAGCAATTAAATTTTCTCAAAACCTCGTTCTGGTTGCCATTCCAAACTAACAGAGCTGGAAAAATGAATTATTCTCGCATAAGTAAAACAAAATCCTAGAATTACTGCTTCCTAAATGAATTACAAAATCAAAGCATACTTCGGAAAAGACATCCAGATACCGTGCGCTAAACATAAAAAAAAATTTAACTGTCATGGTCGCCTAGCACGTAAAAAGTCATCCATTTCCCATATCAATAGGAAAAAAAGTATGGACCTTGCAAATGCGTATGTAAACAAGTCTTTAGTATTTTGGGAACGCATTTTATTTTCAAAGCAAGTTTGCATATTCGGCATGAAGGGAAAAAACTTTTTTTGGCGCAAAAATGGAACTGCATTATCGTTTGGGGTTGTATGGCAGGCAACGGCGTTACTAAACTCGTACTTATTTTACCTATTATGGATCTTAGTGGATACACAAACATTTTAAGCAAAATTAACATAGAAGCCAACACCGACTGGTTATTGCAGAATGTTTTTTTTTCCAACTGGAAAAAGATCAAAAACATACGTCGTGCAATATCAAGCTCAACAATACTAAGAATCAATTGATATCACCACCCCAATCACCAGATCTGAATCCTATAGAGAATTTGGAGATTTACTGCAGCGCAGAATTCGCGAGCCTAAAGGAAATGTTAAAAAGCGTAAGTTTAGATGAGTGCGGTAAAATAAGTAGTTGATGCAATAAAGTTGGTTAAGTTGATTCCAAATCGGCTTACAATTTTAATGTAAATTATTTTTTTTATTAAGATTTTAAATGTACGAATACTTTGGTTACGAATTTTTTCCTGTTTCTACGTTTTAACCTTTTTAAAATTAAAAAAACCAAGAAATAGCTGAATTCTTTTTTAGAAAAAAATAGTTATTAAATAAAAGTAACATTTTAATTTTTCCCTTATTATTTTATTTGCCCATAAAGATTGGTAAAAAGATTTCTTTTGAGAAATAACAGCTCCAACTTTGCACGGCATTTTATTTTCTTTGGGAAGTATTGTAAATATATTCCGTACCAATTGCTTTGGTTTTGTTCCCATTTTCAGTATAACTTGTGACTCACGAATTTTATAAGAGAAAAAAACAAATAACTATTATAACGATGTTTGTTTGCTGTTGCACGCAAATCAATTAAACTGATTCACATGAATGTACGCACACAGATAGCGCTTGCTGATAATATGGGCTCCATATTATTGATGCATATTCCAAAATATGTTTTACAGGAGCCGTATAAAGCTCTTTTCTAACATATATATCAGAAAACTCCTACCACGAAGACACAAAACTATTCGAATGGTGTCGAATATTATTATTCTATTATTACAATATTTTTTAGAAATTATGTTCTGCTATGTACTCATAAAAATGAAGTTATGGATATACGAGTAAATATTACCTATACTTCATATTAATTCACAGGGATGCAACCATCGAACATAAGAGGTGTATTCGGAAAATATCGCCTGAAACACGAACTAGCCGCTATACCACAGAAAGCTGAAGATCATCCTCACTAAAATAAAACTGAGTGTAACATATTATATATTACATTGCATTTAATATATATAATATGCCCATTATGTTAGTTCTGACTTCAAATTCATATTTACAACAATACAAAACCACCTAAAATCATAGGTTTTATTAAATAAACGAGCATTAAGGCATGATCGAACATGAATTTTACTCTATTAGATAGATCTTGCGAAAAATAGATCAATCAATGAGAAAAATCTTCAAAGAACAAAAAAGCGTTTTTGTTAAAATTGTTTGCCTCAACAGATATGGCTATGGATCACTTATTTTTTGTGTTCTATAATATATCCAAGTTTCATCGCGATCTGCGGGTGCTTTGAATATTTTTTGAAGACTAAAACTTTTATTTACTTTTCGAAATAAACTGTTCAAAAAACCTTCCCAACATTCCAACTGATTGCGAATATCATTGTAAGGAAACTTCATCACCAACTATTTATACAGCTGTTACATTGACATTTATTGTTCTCGTTGTAATTATATATATTAATCTGTTATAACACCGAGTAGCTTAGTGTACATATATAATACTAAATAAAATGAAGAGACAGTCAGTCTACAAAAGAGTCACAACCTAACCGCAAGTGTTTTTTCATTTGCTACCACGATCCACTATATGGCGACCGTGACATATAAAAAAAGCAACAATAAACAAAATATAAACGGTGAAAACTTAAAATTCGGGTTAAATAAAAAGAAAAGCAGTTATTTTTTGAAGATTTTAAAAGTTTAAAAAAAAAAATAGAAAAACGTGAGATTTCTTTTTAGTACGGCTCATTTTTATATGAAAACATTGTTTTAAAAGAATTTGCGTTAACATGATATGTACATGTGTGTAAACGGAAAAGTGTAAGATGTTAAAAACAAAAAAAAAAAAAAAATGAGTTTGAAAACAAAAACTTAAGAAATAAAAAAAGCAATATACATAAAATATTCAAAAACTGAAACAGAAAATAACACAAAAAAAATGTACAGTGCGCGACAAAATTTGTGTATATAACGTAGAACAAAATTCAACGGTAAAAGTTGAAACAAAAAAATTTACAGTGCGCAACAAAATATGTATATGTGAAAATAAAAACTTAGAACAAAATTCAACGCTAAAAGTTGAAACCAAAAAAAAAAAAAAAGGACAGTGCAGAATAAAATATGTATGTGTAAAAATAAAAACTTAGAAAAAGTCATATACATAAAACAAAATTCAACAGTAAAAAAAATTTAAACAAAAATGTACAGTGCCTACATAAAACAAAATTCAACGGTAAAAATTGAAACAGAGAAATGTACAGTGTGCAACAAAATAATTTAAAAATAAAAAAATTAGAAAAAGCTATATATTTGCTTACATTAAAAAAAATTCAACGGTAAAAACTGAAACAGAAAAGAACAAAAAAAATGTACAGTGCGCGACAAAACATAGAAAAAAGTCAGAGACAAAAAATTTCAACGGTAAAAAAATTGAAACAGAAAATAAGAACTTAGAAACAACAAAAAAAGTCATATGAATAAAAAAAATCGACGGCAAAATTGAAACATAAACAAAATGCATACGTATTAAATATTCAAAAAACTATAAAAGCTCCAGAAAAAAAGAACAGTTAAAAAACAAAACAGTTAAAAATATATAAGAATTGAAATAGAAAAAAGTACAGTACAAAACAAAATGCATACGTGTCAAATATTCAAAAAAAAAATTTCGAATAAAAGCTCTAGACAAAAAAGAACAGTTAAAACAGTATATAAGTATATAAGAATTGAAATAGAAAGGAAAAATACAGTACCTACAAAACAAAATGCATAAGTGTAAAATATTCAAAACATTTAACAACAACAATTAAAAACTACAATGATTAAAACAGAAAAGAACATAAAATCTGGAAAACCATCAACATCTAAACCACTACAGCATATTTAACAATAATTCACATAAATGTACAGCAAAATCACCATAACATCAACTGGCAGCAACAACAACAACATCAATTTAACGAAACTGCACAACATCAACAAAAATACCCATAACAACAACATCAACCACTACAGCATGATCATCTACTAAAGCGCCATAACATCATTTACCAGCTACTTCATCACCATAAGATCATCATTATCATCAGCCATCTACTAAGTCATCATAAAATCTCACACCTACTACATTATCACATCCATGGTAATAAACATAGGTCGCTCCACCCACATTATTATTGGTATGGTATAATTTTTATTTAATATATTTCAAAACATAAATTATATATCTGAATATAAATAAATTTTGAATAACATTTGATTAAAATCTATAATATTAATAGGCTAGGCGATTTCTTGTGACCGATGTTTTGTTCTACCGCTTTATCCCGATTTTGATTAAACGTACATTATTTGAAAGGTATTTCTTTTTAGCCGTTTTGCAGATTTACAGATTTTTAAATTTCTTCCTTTATTTTGAGTAAATTACATTTAATGTTGCTACTAACACATACATAAAATTATACAATGCTATGTGTGTGTTCATTAAATTTGTTAATGTGTTTGTAATAAAAATGTGTTTGTTTTTTGTGTTGATTTGCGAATTGGCTATAATTGATTAGCATACATTTAGGGTCTTTATTTAATGATAAATAAAAATTTCGTAGAATGTGCACTCGAATTTCGAGGGCTGGAGTCTGCTTGTATAAATAAATGTAAAATTATAATATGGAAATATTAAGATAATAAATGTCTAGTTTTCAAATTACGGAATTCAACAAATTAATTGAAAACTTTTACAAAGTTAAAAAAGAATATTACAAAATCGTCCAATTTCCGGTAAACAAGAAAAATTAGATGAATATGTAGATTTGATTATTGAAACATATAATAGCATTTTGTTATATACAAAGCCATATAATGTACTATTTTCTAGTAATTTGAAAACTGTAATACAAAACAAAATATCACACTGCGGGGAATTATTAGTGAAATGTTTTTATAAGATAAAGAGTAAAATCAAAGTTCCAATTGGTGTAGATTTGTTTGAACTCGTACAAAAAGAGGTTATGACAGATTTTGGCCCGGGAACCGAAGAAGCCACCAGCGCTGACGATATAGATACATTAGATGACAGTATTGAAACAGAAAGGAAAGTAAAAACCAATTTAACGTTAACAGATGAAAATACTCAGAGTACAAATAATTTTGAAATGGTTTCGATAGAAGAAAAAACCAAGATCATTTCAATGTGCTCCAACATCATAAGGGACAATTACAATGGAAACCCCCTTAATCTGAATTCTTTTCTTTATAAAATTAATCTTATTGAAGAGCTTACCGCACCTAATTTAGAAACCTGTTTCATTTCTTTTATAAAATCAAAACTAGATGGAAAGGCAAGAGAGGTTTTACCGGAAAACATATTAAGTGTAGATCAAATTAAGAATACCCTTAAAAGTAAGATAAAACCTTACAATTCTAAGGTTGTAGCCGGTAGAATGGTAGATTTGCATGTCAAAAACAACAATTACATAGATTTCTCAAAAAATGTTGAGGAGTTAGCAGATGCATTACAGCGCTCACTGGTAATGGAAGGTATAACTAAGGAAAAGGCTCACGAAATGGCAATAGAGCAAACTGTAACCATTTGTAGAAATAACTCAAAATCTGTCATGGTGAAAGCAATTTTAGCATCTACGAATTTTAACGAACCTTAGGATGTGGTAGCAAAATTAATAATAGAGGAGTCAACGAATGAAAGAGCCATCATGCTTTGCCAATGCGTTCGAGTAGGAATGGAGCAAGTTACGACCATTTAAAACATCATAACAGAACTCCACGAGGTAATCATCATAATTTTAATAGAAATAATTCACATGGGAGTTATCGTGGACACGATAACAATTTTCGAGTACGAAATTACAGTAATAGAGGAAGACATAACAATAATACCAGCAGTAGTCAAAGGTCAAGAGTCAATTTTCGTAGTCGTGGTGTTTCCGTACGGACTTAAAACGCAGAAGTCCCTCAGCAAGAAATGTTGAGGGAGGAACAGGATCAAATTTAGTCAGGGAAAATAACTTTAAATCAGTTTATAGTTTCAATTTAAATTATTCAGATTTTATAAATATAAACTGTACTGCATCGTGTTAAACTTATTCGTTTTTGGTTGATTCACAAGCGGATATATCAAAGATGATTTACTAATAAATGAACTAAATACCGTTAATATTGTTGGTATAACGACAAATACTACAAAATCTTTGGGTACAATTAACACAAAATTACTAGTTTCTAACTACTCTCTACCACAAGTTTTCCATGTCGTGTCCGATAATTTTAATATACCGAAGACATATTAGGAAAAAATTTTTTAAAACAAAATAAGTGCTAAATTGATTACAACTCAATAACAGTTTATTTTTATGTATACTGGGAAAGAGTAATCATTCCAATTTCTCACGGAATTAGTAGGAACTCATTTTTTCTTCCACCAAGATGTGAAGTATTTAGAGAAATTTATTTAGAAAATATCACTGAACCGGTTTTTATTGACTCCCAGGAAATTTGTAACGGAGTACTTATTGGGAAATGTATGGTGAATTCCAAAACTCCTGTTATACGTATTTTAAATACAACCGACGAAATAAAATTTGTGCATAACTATACTGTTAACACCGAAAATGTTTCCAACTTTTACGTTTATTCAATTAACAAAACCATTCCTTGTGATGTGCGCATTCAAAACTTTAAATCTATTTTAAAGGATAAGATCCCAGACTATATCAAGGACGATTTAATGCCATTATGCGAAGAATACGCAGATATTTTCACTTTAAAAGATGACAAAATGACCATAAATAACAGATATGAGCAAAAATTAAGACTTAAGGATAGGGAACCGGTTTAAGTAAAAATTACCGTCTTCCGTACACATAGAGAAATTAAATAAAAAGGCAATTTCAGAATTTACTTAATAATGATTTAATAGAACCTAGAACCCCAAATTATAACAGTCCTTTAATTTTGGTAACAAAGAAAAGTCCGAGTGATAGTAAATCATATCGTATGTGTGTTGATTTTAGAGCTATTAACAAAAAGTTAATTGCCGATAAATTTCCTTTACCAAGGATTGACGACATACTCGACAATCGTGGTCGGGCCAAATATTTTTCTATTCTTTATTTGTTTTCTGGTTTCCATCAGATACCGCTTCATGAAAACTTGAGAGATTTAACACCATTTAGTACAGACCAGGGTGCATTTCGCTGGAAGATTTTGTCTTTTGGGCTAAATGTGGCTCCGAATTCGTTTTCTCGAATGATGGCTATGGCAATTTTCTGGTCTTGAAGCTTATAAAGCTGTCTTGTATATCGGTGATATAATTGTAATTGTTGTAGCAAACAACATCACTTGAAAAACCTAACAAACTTTTTCGATATATTAAGGAAATTTAATTTGAAAATTAATCCTCACAAAGGTAATTTCTTCAGACTGGAGGTTACATTCCTCGGGCACAGATGTACTTCTAACGGACTTTTGCCAGATGACACAAAAATAACAGCCATCAAAAAATATACGGTACCCACAGATAAGGATGCTCTTAAACGTTTCGTTGCGTTCGCAAATTATTATAGAAGATTCATACCGAATTTTGCTTCATTAGCAGCTCCATTAAACAACATAACACGAAAAAAGGTAAATTTTGAATGGGAAGCAAAGTGTCGAGAATCTTTCGATTCCAGATTTTTCAAAACAATTTCAAATCAGAGTTGATGTTTCGAAGGTTGGTTGCGGAGCAATCCTAAGTCAAAATTTTGATAGTCATTATTTACCTATATACTATGCATCTAAAGCTTTTAGTAGAGCAGAACAAAAGAAACCAATTATAGAACAAGAACTTTTTGCAATATATTTTGCCATAACTCAGTTTCGAGCGTACGCTTATGGAACAGAATTTGTTGTTAGAACAGATCGTAGACCTCTCATATATCTATTTAATATTAAAGACCCGTCTTCTAAATTGACAAATATAAGACTCAAACTTTCAGAATATAATTTTTCGATAGAACATAAAAAGGGCAAAAACAACGTCAGAGCAGATGCTCTATCTCGAATTTCAATTGTCGAATTGAAAAACGATACTAGTGATAAAGGCATTTTAGCTGTGACAACTCGAGCAATGTCTAGGCAAAACGACGTCAACAAAGTGCCATTACGAAATTATAAAACTATTGAATTAAAAGTTTATGATAAATATTCACAAGAATTTAATAAAAAGATTGCAAATACAAAATCAGAAATATTTTACAAAAACAAAAAAATCACTAACATACAACTACGAATGTACAACAAATTTAAACTTTTTGCAACTGTTAATATTGTTAACGAAACATTGAATTTCGATAAGATGCTTTTGAGGCTACAAAGAAAAGGCAACAATTATAACATATACGTTGCAGAATGGGTTGAAAATGACCCATTTTTTTCTATATGCAATATTCAAGATTTCAAAAACCATGGTAATAAAATATTAAAAACGCTTGAAATTATGTTAGTTGATCCAATTGAAATTATATCTGATGAAGAAAAAAAGAAAACTTTTGGAAATTTACCATAACGACACAATGATAGGCGGATATTGTGGACAAAAAAGGTTATATGCCAAACTCAAAACGAAATACTACTGGAGGAATATGACGAGATCTATTGCTTTATTCGTTAAGGAGTGTAGGAAGTGTAATCTGAATAAGGTAAAAACAGGAACGAAGGAAAAAATGACACTAACCCCAACAACTATAAAACCGTTTGACGTAATAGTACTGGACACGATTGGTCCATTACCTACATCGGAATATGGGAACAAATATGCTTTAACCATAATTTGCGATTTCACAAAATACCTTGTTACTATATCGATAGCTGATAAGAGTGCGAGAGCAATGGCTCGAGCAATTTTCGAAAACTTCATCCTAATTTACGGAAGAACGAACACCGTCAAATCAGATTTAGGCTCAGAGTTTAAAAATGAAATATTTTGTGAACTGTGCAAACTTTTAAATATCAATGTAAATTTTTCAACGGCATACCACCATGAAACTTTAGGGACAGTAGAGAGAAATCATCGTGTTTTCACTTAATACATAAGGTCAAATATCGGTTACAAAAATCTCACATTATGACAAAAAATCTTTTAGAAAAACACAAGGAATAAACAAAGAATTGTATGATAAATCTGCAAAACCATCTCATTTAAAAATTAATGACAATGTATATGTAAAAAAGGAACCATATGATAAATTTAAAAATATATACGATGGTCCATTTGTAATAACCAAAATTAATGGAGTAAATGTAACGATATATAATGAATCATTAAAAACAGACAAAAGTTATCATAAAGATAGATTAAGACTAGCTAACTAATTTTTTTTTATTTGAATATTAATAATAAAATACATCAATGAATTTATTTTGTGGAAAATTATTCTATAACATTTATTATTATATTTTTTTATTATTTATAAACAACAAAATATATAAATGAATTTAATTTGTGAAAAAAAATTTTTCATTATTATTTATTGTTATTATATATTCATTATTACTTATCTATACTAATATTATAAAGAGGTAATGTGTGTTTGTTTGTTTGTTTGTTTGTTTGTTTGTTTGTTTGTTTGTAGGAGGTAATCTCCGTAACTAGCCATCTGATCTTCCTGAAATTTTCACGGAGTCTTACTGCGGATATGGGAAGTGCTATAGGCTATAATTTTTTTCAATATTTTTAGTGGGCGTGGCACCTCCCACACAAAGTAAATTTTTAATATCATATGCATATATTGAGAATTATGATAGGGAGAGCTTTGCAAATATGTGTGAGGTCACCTATTGTTAATATTAGTAGCCACGCCGGAAATGGGCGGGATCGGAGAAGTGGGCATGGTACCTCCCATACAAGTAATAATTCAATGTTATATATCTCGAGTACTGTGACAGAGAGAGCTTTTCAAATTTGTCTGATGGCACCTATTATTAATGTGAGAAGTCGGACAAAAAATGGGCAGGATCGGACCAATAGACGTAGCACCTGCCATACAAATAAAATATAAAATGCCATATATCTGGAGTACTGTTATAGTGAGAGTCTTGGGACTTTGTGTGAACCCATAAGTTATTCATATGATTAGTTACACAAAAAATGGGCGTGATCGGAGCAGTGGGCGTGGCACCGCCCATACAAAGTAAATAAATGATATCATATAACTGGTGTACTAAAAAAGGGAATCTTTGCAATTTGCACGAGCCCATCAGATCTTAGCATGAGTAGTCAGACAAAAAATTTGTGGGTTCACACCAATGGGTGTGGAACTCCCCATGCAAAGTAACTTTTTAAAGTCATATATCTGGAGTACTGTAAAAGAGAGAGCTTTATGGCTTTGCGTGAGCCCATAGGTTCTTTGTATGATTAGTAGAACAAAAAAAATGGGCGCGATCGAAGCAGTGGGCGTAGCACCGCGCATGCAAAATAGATATCTAATATCATATAACTGGGAAAGACTCGAAATTTTGCACGAGTCCACCAGATATTAATGTGAGCATTCCGATAAAAATTGGGCGGGATGGGATAAGTGGGCGTGGCACCTCCTATATAAAAAATATGATGTACTACGAAAGCAATAGTCTTTTGACAAGTACATTAGTTATCAATGTGATTTGTCGTGGAAAATATATCGTCGAAATCAAAATCGCCAAACCCAAAAATCGCGAAAAATAAAAATCGCCCAAAAACAAAAATTTTCAAAATCAAAAATGGGCAAAATCAAAAATCACTAAAAATAAAAATTGCCAAGTGATATTTTAAGTTCAAGGCCAATAGTTGAGTGTTGCCAGATCTAATTTGGCAAATCCATGTTCTTCTCATGGGCAGCTACATGTACCTCCAGGGCAGGAACGCCGAAAAATCTGATAATTATTGTATCGAATTAAAAAAGCAAAAATCATTTTATATCAGCAAGTATCAAAATAAAGGAATCTATATCAATGATCTATACTTTGCATAATAAAGAGGTAATGTGTTTGTTTGTTTGTAGGAGGTAATCTGCGTAACGACTTATCTGATCTTCCTGAAATTTTAGTGGGCATGGCACCTCCCATACAAAGTAAATTTTTAATATCATATATACTAAGTACTATGATAGAGAGAGCTTTGAAAATTTATCTCAGGTCATCTATTATTAACGCGAGTAGTCAGACAAAAAAATGGGCGGGATTGGACAAATGCGCATGGCACCCCTATACAAACTTAATATTAAATGTGATATATCTGAATTACTGTATTAGTGAGAGCCTTGGGACTTTACGTGAGCCCTTTCATAAGGATTCGGAAGGGGGGGGGGGGGGGGGAGGGTGTAGCGAAGCACACCGGGTTACATCTAGTTAAGAATAAAATACATATAAATAAACTTAAATTGTGAAAAAATATTGAATCAAACAGACTGATCACTTGATTTAATCATCGTTTTTCTTTAGGAAAGGAGGTGTAAGGAAACTTCATCACCCATTATTTATACAGCTGTTACATTGACATTTATTGTTCTCGTTATTATTAGATATATTAATCTGTTATGACAACGAGTAGCTTAGTGTATATAATACTAAATAAAATTAAGAGACAGTCAGTCTACAAAAGAGTCACAACCTAACCACAAGTGTTTTTCATTTGCTACCACGATCCACTATATCATGGAGTGGTACGAGTTTTCTTAATGGACATCAAGCTCTTAATTTTTTAAACAATATGGATTCAAAGTTTCTTCCATGTTCTGAGTGAAGTTCAAGAGGTGTTTCAAACTATTACATCCAATTGTGTCACAGTCATTGATTCTTGGTTTGGTACCGGAAAACTTTCAACCCACTTCGCAAAATAGTCAATAACTTTTGGAATGTAGTTGTTTGCGTTTGTAGCAAAAATATTTAAAAATAAAAACACAATTTAATTTTAGGTTTTTTATGGAGAGAAAATAAAATCTCTCTTTTATTTTATTGAGATATATAACCTTGAAAAATGCAGAAAAAGTGGTTTGAGAGAGCACGAATTGTACGAAGTTACCAAAACGATTGATTTTACAAGTTAAAAAATAAAAGTGAGAACGTGGCGAACAATATCTATGTACCGTTAACGGTTTTACTAGTTAAAATCTATGTAAGCACTCCCTTCAGCGATGTATAAAAAAGGGGTTTCATAGATTTTAACCTAAAATTAACCCAAAAATGGCTAATTGACTCAAAAGCGGAAAAGTACAAAGAAAATGTTATATTGGACTTAAACATTGCCGGCCACCTTGCAACATCAAGGTATGTTTCAACAATAATACTTTAACAAATAACTTAAATATCTTAAAATAAGGCATAGTTCAGTTTAAAAATGTGAACTTGAATACATTTTATTATTTTTTTTTTAAAACACTTAAATTTAGTTGGCCAGTAGACCTACCAATTTTTCCATAGGCCCCAATGGAAAATTTATTTTAAAATAAGTATGAGCCAGTAGGGACTCTACAATTTGAGCCAGTAAGGACTCTACATATGAGCCAGTAAGGACTCTACAATGGCGATGGGCCAGATATGACCCACCCAAAAATGGTGTATTTCACCATTGGAAGTCCCGGGCTCGCCTGTATCCGATTTTTCATCACCTGTGGATTAACTTATGGATCTAAAACTAATGCGACCCGGAATGATTAAAGGTGGGACCCGCAAGTTGGAACCCAACGAAACGCTCCCTTATCGCGTCTGGAATCGACTCGGAAGGAGTTCTAATTCCGAACATCATCATAACTCTAGCGGTGATCGTAATTTTTTGACAAAACCGATCGTTGTCCATATTTGAAACTGTCAATCGTATTTGATGAACCAACGTTTCGCAAATGTAGCTTACACTACAGCAAAAGTCTAGAACCGCACGTACCGAAATGGATTTTCTGGGTGCATTTAATTTAACTTGAAGCATAGGCGACAAATTAAGGACATGACGTATAGGCAAGGAAAGAACATCAGAAACGGACGACGATGGACGAGACTCACGCTTTGCACTATTTTTGTGATCGGAACCACGGGGTTTTGAATTTGCGTGTAATAAAGTATTATGGTCACCCTGTCTCACTCGGCACTTCGATGTGCTAGGACACAATTTTGCCATATGAGAATGGGCCAAGCACTTTGAACAGTATCGATGAATTATCACCATACGAAGGCGGCGCTCATAACTAATATCCCGGAACAAATGACAGAAACGTAAGAGGTCACGTAGCACGCAGAGTCTACATAGCGGTGACAATGGTGTTTTCATGGGAGGTAAACAGTGGCTTCGATCCCGAGGCTTCCATAGCTTTCGTAGTCACCATGACCGGCGATGATGCAGCTGTCTCAGAATGAACAGTTTCAATAGCGGGCGTTGTTTCAATGGCGCATTTACCACTGGAACGATTGTCATCTTGGTGTCACTGCTGGACTAGGAACGGAGAAGTTTTGGGCTCCGAAATCTCCATAGCGTCCTCATAACCGAGCAGCGCCGAAAAAGTTAGGGAGAGATTCCATATTTCTATGAAACAATAAAAAATTTAAAGAAAATATCGAAGAATAAGTGTAAATTATTCGGTCAAAATGACCAGTTTGGTTATCGGTCATTTTAAAATCCCATTAGCAGTACGAATATCTGCGAACCTTACGCGACCGTCACTTCCCGGATAAACTTTTATGATTTATATGCTTGACAACGACTAAGTCGTTTTCCTGTAGATCGCGTTCCGGATATTTCCATTTATAGCGCTTATTTAACGTCATTAAAGATTCTTCTTTCAATCGACGACAAAAATGTTGAGACAACGGATTAATTTTCCGAAATCGATTAACGAGACTTATCGGAGATTCATTAATTTCAGGCTCCGGGGGAGCAAGTATAGGTGAACCTATCAAAAAATAACCAGGTGTCAGAGCTACTGATTCCCGAGGGTTGTCCGCCATCGAACAAAGAGGCCGCGAATTTAAACAAGCTTCCATTCTTGCGAGAACTGAAGAAAGCTTTTCAAAATTATATATAAAAGATTGCGGTTCCTTACGAAAATGGTGTTTAAAACTCTTGACAACGGTTTCCCAAAGGCCACCCACATGAGGTCCCCGGCCGGTATAAACCGCCAAGTTAAGCCCCAAATCCCATAAAAAGAACCCACTGCAATCTGACTTTCCTTAAGAAACATCTTCAAATCCTTCTCTAATTCACGGGATGCACCTACGAAATTTGTGCCATTATCCGAATGTATAGTGTAGGAACAACCTAGTCGCGAAATAAATCTGTGAAAGGTAAATAAAAAAGTAGGCGTCGATAAATCAGACGTGGTTTCTAAATGAACTGCTTTCATAGAAAAGCATACAAAAACACAAACATAGCCCTTCGTTATCCTACAAGCTCTGCCCGTAAAACTTTTGATGCCAAAGGGATCAGCAAAATCAACGCCCGTTGTCATAAATGATCTATCAATAGCAGTTCTTTCAGGAGGCAGAGCCGCCATAATTTGACGACAGGATACTTTGCGGTCAATAACATACCATTTACAACGACCAATGACTCTACGAATTTTCGGCTTCAAGCGTGGAACCCAATATTCAATGCGAAGTATTCGCAACATCAACTGATTTCCATGCTGAATAGAAATCATATGAACAAACTCTATTAACAGTTGAGTAAATCGGCTCGAATAAGGTTATATACGGTAATATATGAAAGGGATGATGATTTAACCAAGCGACCATTCAATCTTATCACACCGTCTTTATCGAGAAAGGGATTCAACGAAATAAGGCAACTCTTTGAACTTAACGGTTTTTTGTCCAGCAGGCATTTATATTAATTTATGTAGTGATGTTTCTGAGCCACAATTGCTAAATACAATTTTGAAACGATTTTATCCACATTCAAACAACGATTTGACCTATGAGCTGGATGACTATTGTAAAAGAATCTCAAAATATGCGAGATTATCCGAAGAGCTCGATAAAGATGGGAGTATTTATTCAAAATATCCACATATATATCTTCCCCCTTAACGTCCATAAAGAAGGAAGCATGAGCTTTGACAATGCGACCCTCAATGTCAGTGTCAAGATAATTTAGATCCGTTATATTCCAGTGCAATTTATCTTGACCCAGCCATTTTGGACCTTGCCACCAAAGCTCACTATTTTCCAACTCAGTAGAAGAGGTACCACGACTACATAAATCCTCAGAACGAACATGATACCAATTATGATTTCCTACATTTTCCTGAATGCGGCATAATCTGTTCGCTACAACTGTGGTCCAGGAACACGGCGTTTTCCTTAACCAAGAAAGGACTATCGTCGAATCAGTCCGACAGTAAATTTGATCAATTTTAATACCAATTTCTCTTATTACCGTCTTCAAAAGTTCAGGGGCTAACACCGCCCCGCACAGTTCAAAATGAGGTAGAGAAATTTATTTGATGGGAGCTACTTTGGTTTTCGATGAAAGTAGGTGAGTATGAATTTCGCCGTTAGAGGCTTGAATTCGAATATAGATCATCCCCGCGTATGCCCTTTCCTAGGCATCAGAAACAACATGAAGCTCAACAGAATTTCCAGGCGAATAATTAACCCATCTTGGAATACGAACAGTATTTACCTCATGATAAGAAGTTACAAACCTTACCCATTCATCTTCTGTCGAAATTGGAAGCATATCATCCCAGTTGACATTATCAATCCAAATTTTCTGCATAATAATTTAAGCAACCACAATGACAGGCCCTAACCAACCTACAGGATCAAGCAATTTCGCGATAGTAGAGAAGACTTGCCTCTTAGTGTATCCAGATTTTAATGAGACAGGAGTCACACTAAAATAAAACGAGTTCAACTGAGCGTTCCACTGAATTCTTAAAGGTTTTTAACTACTCGATAAGGTCAATAATTTAGCGTCAACTAAATGTTCTAATGGTATGTCTTTCAAAATAGTCCTGTCGTTTGAAGCCCATCTTCTTAGTTGAAACTTGGCAGTAGCCAAAGCCGCAACAAGTTGATCACAAGCCAATAATGCAGTCGAAATGTCATGAGTCCCTGCCAAAACGTCGTCAACGTACATGAACTTTCGTAGAATATGGGCTGGGAGAGGGAACTCAGCCTCAGAATCGTCCGCGAGTTGTAATAACGTCCTAATGGCAAGGTATGGGGCGCAGTTAACACCAAAAGCCCTGTCTGTAATTCATAGTCCCTTACAGTCTCCGTCGGAGAATCCGTAAAAAAAATTCGGTGAAGAATTATGCCAAAAATCATTCCGAATCTGCCTATACATTTGAGTAATATCATAATTGAAGACGAACTTAAACAGACGCCACCTAAGAATAAGTAGAACTAAGTCTGCTTGTAAGGTAGGTCCACCGTGAAGGCAATCGTTTAAACTAATTCCATTAGAGGTTCCGTTTGAAGCGTTGGAAACAACTCTCAATTTAATTGTATTAGGTTCTAGTCTTACCACCCGATGATAAGTAAATAACAAAAAGAGGTAGGATATGAAAAGTTTGGTAATACCGGTCTCATATGTCCCATGTCCAAATACTCCCTCGGTCCTAAGATATTATCCCATAACACCAGGTCTTGAAGTCCCTAAAGATAATTTTTCAGGAAATTCAGGCTTAAATGGGAGAGTAACTACATATCGACCATCAGATTCGCGACGAGTAGTCGCTTTTTTACTTTTCTCACAAAATTTGTCAAATTGAGACAGTATTTTTCTCTTAGCAGTTTCCTCAAGTTTCCAGAATCTCAAAAGATTTTAGTTGAGGCAATCTTCCTCTGAAAACTCGACATTCCAAGAATATACCTGGACTTGAGTTTGTACAACTGGACCAGTAATAATCCAGCCAAAAATAGTGTTCTGAGCTAGTAAAAAGCGAAAAAAAATAAAAAAAATATTGCGACGGATTTCTCCCAACAGAATTCTTGGATATAAATCTGCGCCAAGCAAAAGATCAACAGGTCGACTATCATCAAAATTAATATCGGCCAAACGAAGGTTTGGCAATTTTTTTTTTTTAAACACGAGTGTACTGTAAATGATAGTAAATTACCCGAAATATTTGGCAAAACAAGTGCCAAAGTTTCCAATACAAGGGATGAATCGAGGATGGAGCAAATTTTCAATGAATAAAGTTTTCTAGACATTGCGGTAATTGCCTGATTAACTCGTGAAATTTGAGCATTCGTTGAATGAGTCGAAATTTTCAGTCGATTTTGCAAACACGAACGATGCTTCAGAAGCAGGTCAATAAGGGCCCGCGCTATGTACGTAGTACCCTGATGAATAAGATTCAACATAGCCGTCCTTAAAAGTTCAGTCCTATTATGCGCTGTATCAAATACTTGACGATTTTTGGTAGCTGTTGCATGATTGGCATTCGAAGATGATGCGATTGCCGGTACGGAGTTCGAAACGCGAGAAACCGAAACCGAACCTGAATTCCACGGATTGGTATCCCTGGAAACTTCAGAAGATGAAAATTCACGGTGTAACATAGTGTGATGTCTCTTGTTACAAATGGAGTTCCTATAATTAACTGCTACAATTTTTAGCTTCATGTGTCCTTGCGAGACAATTGAGACAACAGATAATCTTTTGAATCGATGACAAGAGCGTAAAAAGTGAACTTGATTCTTACAAAGGACGCAAGAATCACTTGAAGTTGAAGCAATATTGGTATGATTCGCTTTGATTTTAGGTTCAGAAAGCCATTTAATAGATTCTGAACACCTGAGATTGCGTAAGCAATTTAAAGTTACAACTCTGTCAAAAAAGAGGTCCAAATCCCTCCAGACTGACAAAGCTGATTTGTCCTTTATATTCTGTTCCCACAGACTAACAGTTTGCGAAGATAACCGTTGAATACAAAGAAAAACAACAATAGGATCCCAGCTGTGCGTCGAAATATTATAAATTAATATAGCCGTAAGGCAGCTAAATAGCGATTTTAGCTGGTTATTCACCAGTATACGCGGATTATCATATGCGTCCCTCAAGTTGCGCCACGCAACATCCAAACCTTGATTAGTGAGAGGGCATTTCGAAACAATTTCCCGAGCTTCGCCACTTGTTTTCAGAACTAGATGGCATAACCGGTGTAAAAAGACCCCTAAAAGTGGGCGAAGAAATGTAATCGCCCTCAAAAATAGTTCTTATGTCAACTAGAAATACCATGCATTTCAGAAAGGAAGTAAGCTTCCATGTGTGATGAAACAATGGCTTTATTTTGCCGATTTTCCATCCAGGGCTACCCAATATTAAAACGTCATTTTCCAAAATTATTCCCAAAACGCCTCTGCTATTTTTTTATAACTGTTTATTTCTTCTTTTAATTATCGTTGACCAAGTATATGACCATCTAATTGTTGTTGTGTTTTGAATGTTCTGATCCATCCAAAAATCGGCAGAAACAGTGTCATTCTCCATATGTACCCTTCTTTTGTTTCGTTGATCAGACAGTGCTTACAGTTGGAATCACATGGTCTTCTGGAAATATCATGTTTATAACCATGTGGTCAGGGTTTAATGACTTTGTGATGTTTGTGAATAATAAAATTAAAGATCTACATTTTATTAAACCATGCGTTTGTATGTCTTTATGTCCATGATAACCAAGTAATCAGATTACAAGTCGCAGATATGAATATCTTTTGAAGAGATCTTTTATATAAGATTTCATTGAAATTGGTGCATGTGTAAAGGACGTCCGGTTGACTCTCGTTTGAAGCAGGATAGACTCAGCTGTCCCAGTGTCCTTTCACTTAATTAATATATTTTAATAATGAACACTTCACTTCACTTGTTTTGTACATTTATTTACTTCTTTAACACACTGCAGTTATATTTTGGGTTGCATTAGTGTTGTATTTGCTGTTGTCGAGGGTAATGATGGATGTTGGTGTCGCACTTAGTGATGAGTGCTGGCGTGGCGGGTACTGAAGTTTGCTGGCATCGAGAAATGGACGAATGTAATGCTTTCCTACTCTGTTGGTGATTTCAACTCAGCCACTGAACTCATAAAAATGCTTGACTACTATTCTGAGCTGGAGGTAATCCAGCAACGGACAAATGTATTTTGCCTCTACTCTGAGTTGGATGTAATCCAGACCCTAACACTACCTCACCTGGGCATATCTTACCAGTAAACTTCGTGGACATTCTTGCTGCTCTCAGAGATCTGAAATCGAGGACCTTTAGATCAAAAGTTGTGAGGGAATGTATCAGATCCCTCGAATAATTCCGGTAACACAGTGAGGCCGATATGGGCTCCAGGACATAGTGTGATCAAAGGAAACGAGCTGGCTGACGAGTGTGTGTGGCACAGCTCTGAATCTTTGAGCGAAGCGATCGACACTGAGATTAATATCCCTTTATCCGAGAAGTTGAACCTAATTGAAAAAGCAACTGATCTTGAATTAAGGGCAAGGTGGACACAACTGCCCTCTTCCAGAATATCCCAGATCCTATTGCCCTTGCCTAATCCAAAGAGAATGAAAGCACTTCTTGGTTTTGGTAAAGGGACAATTATAATTAATTATATGAGTACGCACTGGACACTGTATATTGGCCGAACGCATAGGTGTCCCGAAAGCTGACTTCTGTAGACCTATATGTATGTGGACGAGGAGGAATCAATGCAACATTTACTATGTGAATGTCCAGGACTGAAGGATAAACCGTGCTGCATAGTCGATATTGTGCTCAGTGCCCTTGCAAACTACTTGAGAGAATCTGGTTGGTTCAAGAGGCGTGCATTGTGGACGAAAGTGGTCATTTTCTTTCCATACTCTTTACATAACCTATCTGTACTTTTACAATCCCTATTCCTATATCTACCTTCCGACATTATCTAAAGGGAATTACAATAGAATACATTGCCTCCGGGTGTACTCGCCTTCCGGCGGGCAACCCAACTAACCTAACCTAACAGCGAAACCTAATGATCGTGTATGAGCTTGTTCCCCTGCTTTAATTGAATGTGAGAAAATTAAAGCATTAAAAAACCAACGAACATTGTATGTAAAAAAACAAACAAAACCACACGAAACTTGAATCTACCAATAACACTACCACCAAGCAATATGCAAGCACAGTCTGTTTTGACCTCAATGCCACACACAACAATAGTAGCACAAAGTGAACTGAAGAAACAAATGAACGCTATGCAAACCGACGAGTGAATTGATATATCGGATGGAGCTCTACCTAAAAATCCACAACCCACAACACGAACCGAAGTAGACAATTGCAGCTATACCCAGTATAGCTTTAAGAATAATTGTCTATAATTTTAATGTTATGCCTTGAATATTATCCCATAGATGGCAATGCTTCACTCGTAACAATGATACCCAAGCCAGGCAAAGAAAACACGAAAGTCGAGACATATAGACCATTCCATTATCGAATATGACAAAACTTTTCGAAAGACTGCCAATGAATAAATTAACTCTAGCTGCGAATTAGAATACCATTGTACCAGATCAACAGTTTGACTTTAGGAAGAAACATAGCTCCACTGAGCATAATATAGTATAATATATAATATATAATTATATATATATAATATAATATAATATAATATAATATAATATAATATAATATAATATAATATAATATAATATAATATAATATAATATAATATAATATAATATAATATAATATAATATAATATAATATAATATAATATAATATAATATAATATAATATAATATAATATAATATAATATAATATAATATAATATAATATAATATAATATAATATAATATAATATAATATAATACAATATAATATAATATAATATAATATAATATAATATAATATAATATAATATAATATAATATAATATAATATAATATAATATAATATAATATAATATAATATAATATAATATAATATAATATAATATAATATAATATAATATAATATAATATAATATAATATAATATAATATAATATAATATAATATAATATAATATAATATAATATAATATAATATAATATAATATAATATAATATAATATAATATAATATAATATAATATAATATAATATAATATAATATAATATAATATAATATAATATAAATAATAATATAATATAATATAATATATATAATATATATAATAATAATATAATAATATAATATAATATAATATAATATAATATAATATAATATAATATAATATAATATAATATAATATAATATAATAATATAATATAATATAATAATTAATATAATATAATATAATATAATATAATATAATATAATATAATATAATATAATATAATATAATATAATATAATATAATATAATATAATATAATATAATATAATATAATATAATATAATATAATATAATATAATATAATATAATATAATATAATATAATAATATAATATAATATATAATATAATATAATATAATATAATATAAATATAATATAATATAATATAATATAATATAATATAATATAATATAATATAATATAATATAATATAATATAATAAATATATATATAATATAATATAATATAATATAATATAATATAATATAATATAATATAATATAATATAATATAATATAATATAATATAATATAATATAATATAATATAATATAATATAATATAATATAATATAATATAATATAATATAATATAATATAATATAATATAATAATAATATAATATAATATAATATAATATAATATAATATAATATAATATAATATAATATATATAATATAATATAATATAATATAATATAATATAATATATAATATAATATATATAATATAATATAATATATTATAATATAATATAATATATATATAATATAATATAATATAATATAATAATATAATATAATATAATATAATATAATTAATATAAATATAATATAATATAATATATAATAATATAATATATTATATAATAA